>JAHLJT010009436.1:26590625-26629573 GCA_031308135.1 Acheta domesticus | reverse complement strand
TCTTCCCTTCAATTACCACGAGGAAGTGGGAACTTTATTAATTTATTTTTTGGCTTTATAGCCTTGAGCTACATCCTTGCGGCTTGGGTAGTTGGAGGGAGGGGTTTTCTAAAATTAACAAAAAACTTATTTCCAGTTTAAATGTTATTTCACAATTTCAAAAGTGTGTTCTTTGGCGTAACTAATTTTGGATTAAAAATTATGAATGCAATGTGTTCAATATTGTTCTTTTTCAGTGGTGAGATTTGAGTTGGTTTTGTTCATTCAACATTCATTCTTTTTCTACATTACACATATATACATAACCGTTCATTCTACTCATTCATTCCCACTGCACAACACCCCACTAAATTGCATTACATTGTACTATATCGCATTTCACTCCACCTCACTGCACTGCACTACGACACATTAGTCTAGCAATTTATTGCGATACTCTCCCTACACAGCACTTCACGGCATTACCCCTGCACTTCACTTTTCTGCACTGCACTGCACTGAACTACATGGCATAACTACACACCATTACAGTGCACCGCACTAAACCACACTGCACTTCTCTTCAGTGCCCTGCACTCCACTTGGTCCATTTGGAGACAGTGCGAGGGGCGGTGGCTGCCAACGACCGCTGCTTGGTAGTCGCATCGCGTTGTAATGGAGGAGCTCCGACTTTCGTGACCTCAATGTTCCGTGCGCGTTGCTTTCTTTGTGGGCTGGCACTCGGAGTCTCTTGCATAAACATGGTGCTCACGGGGAGGGCGTGGCCTCGGACCACTCAAAGGCACTACAGGTCAGGGGTTCAAAATTCTTCTACTTGGTGACCTCTCGTACTCTTCCGTGTGTATTTTTTTCTATCGAGACGGTAACTTGTTTCACGTTTTACGAAAATGAACTTCTTCTTCATGGATGCTATTGTACGTCTATGAAAATTTATGCTTCAACGTTTTTTTGAAATGAGAGTGCAAGTAGAACACATGAATTACTTATTATATTTTTTTTACTTAAGCGGACACGATGGAAGGATAATGTGTCTACACGTTTTATATTTTCGAGGCTGTTCGGCAAAGATACAATTGTAATAAAATAAACATAAAAAGAATGCTTGGGTAATAGTACGAGATCTAAGATTCGTAATAATAATACTTTATTGGCAAAAGGATCCAGAGATCTCACTTCCTTAATGGATGATACAATGACTCAAGTGCCATCAAATCCTGAATACATTGATTGAGGGAGTTTCGAAATGATTTTTTTCTACGTTTCGCCTTTTTCTTAAGAATGCACGTTTTATTCAGACCACAGTACAATGCTCATGCTACATTAAGCAAATACAAGTAAATGCTTCGCAAGAATGATATAATCAAACCACTAGAGATAGGGAGATAGATATATTATAGTCAGATTTTTAAATCATTGAACGATAGTCCGGCAGTTTGTATATTAGCATTATTTAAAACAGAGTTACCTACAAACTGAACTGTATATTATTCGCTAGTGTCGTGACTAATATAAAAAAAAAGTAAGGTACGAAACAAATTTTTGACATAAACGTGGACACGTATGATTTACAGGTTGAACTGCCTGGTTTCTTACAAAGGACCCTGCACGGTTCTTATGGAAAACTGGCTTTCGTTAAATTGGCTGATTTTTTGATATATTGTTCTTACTTTCTCGTATACGTACGTATACACGGAGTGATATACGTAGTATAGGGAAAGTTATGTAATGCTGCGCGAAAAAATGGCCAATTTTCGGCGGAAAAAAATTAATTGCCGGGCCGTGAAAACCAATAAGTGGATAAAACCAGTTGCTAAATTAAGAAAACAAAATCCTCTATCTCGTGGTGTGGTCAAAATCCATGATTTGTTGCTTCTTTATACTTAAACATCGATTGACGGCATTCCGTCCGTCTGTCCGTCTGTGGTCAACGCTAGCGCCTAAACCGTTCGGTCGATTTTCTTCAAAATTTATATTCCCCAGTCGATCTGATTCTAGTCGAAGCTTTGTGATTTTGAAAGAGATTCTTTAAAATTTGGGGGTACTTTATATGAAGCCCCCCGGGGATTTTCAACATTTTCTCAAAAACGGCTCCAAATTTTTTCTTTAAATTTCTTGTATGAATAGAGGAAAATACACTTTTTAACATGGAATAGGTCCGATTTTCACGTACAGCTCTGAATTTTCGAAAATTGTGAAAGTTTGAATTTTTTCGGCGTCTTTCTCCAACTACAAAATTGAAGATAGAGATTTTTTCTTCAAATAAAATTTGTTCTGCATATTGAGTTCCTTAATAAAGGTCATGTAAATGTTTTTCACAATTTTGGTAGTTTTCGTGCAATATTGCGTGCAATATGTGCAATTTTAAAAAATTACAAAAACAAGATTTTCTCAAAAACGGCTCCAAATTTTTTCTTTAAACTTTTGGTAGGGATAGTGGTAAATGTACTCTATCAATGACAAAAAAGCCATTTTGGTCTATCGGTTGGTTTTTTCAAAAATTACAAAAATGTAAATTTTTTACTTGTCTCTCACGTCGTTAATATTTACATTATCGGCGATTTTTTTACATTATTATATTTACGAGTATATATGCTTTAAATAATGTCAAGTAAAGTTTCTCGAAAACACTACCGTTTTCTGTGAAAAGTAGCTCAAATTTCGGCATTTTCAGAAATGCTCAAACGTCATTTTCTCGTATACGGCTGCAATTTTTTTCTTGAAACTTTTGTAATGGATAGTGCTAATTACACTCATTAGTATAGAGTGAAGTTTATTTTGAGTTTTTTTTTTGTTTTTTTCAAAAATTATATAAATGTAAATTTTTTGAAAGATCTCTCACATCTTTAAAATGCACATTATCCGCAATTTGTAAATGTTATTATATTTGTGAGTGTATGTGCTTCAAATAACTTCAAATAAAGTATTTTGAAAACTCAAAAATTTTCTGTGAAAATGAGCTTCAAATTCGCATTTTTAGTAGTGCTAAAACGCCATTTTCTCTTAAACGGCACATAATTTTTAAAAGAAAATTGCCATTTACGGCTAGGTTTTTGTGTTCTTTAATATTCTAAAATTAATGTTTCTGTTCTCCCAATAGGAAACCGAAAAATTAAGAAAATGACAAAAAAAATGTACTTTGGCGATGATAGATGGTAGCTGGCAAGAAAGAGTATGTGGCAATTCCGAATAGCTAGCGAAGACCCAGGAAAATAGAAAACTAATACGGGAAAGTCTGTACCATTCTGTAGCACCACTAGTTTTATTTATTTAAGGTCGCCTTAGAAACAGCTAGGTCATTGGCGACCACAGTTACAAAAATACAGTACATTACAAAATGTACAAATGTTACAAAATTACATGGGATACACAACCATTAGAAATAAATCATTAATAGAGTACTTCTACATGCGGTTGACAGTGTATAATGTATTGCTAAATACAATTTACCAGATTGAATTTCGTAAGGAGATGCATAATCTTAATGTGTGCTGAGTGAGAGTTGAATATGTAGTGAATATCACTATTAATATTAATATTTGCTCTGACATTTGTCATTGCAGGGCAATCGACGTATTTGATATATTGTTGTTCTCTGCAAGTCGATCAAAAGTCTCAATAGCCACTGGGTCCGAAATCTGATAGTTTTGGATTTAATTGCATTTTTATGTGAGATTGTGGACTTGCCGTAGACGAAATCCCCCCGAGAAGTCAACTCTCGAAGAATGATTAGTTGCTGTATCGTGAGTTGTAAACCGCAAGCTTATCATTCTTTCATGAATCTCCCTGGACGAATGAGCCTGGACTTACTCGGGTAAGAATATATTCCACATATCGCAACGCTACGCGATATCAGCTCTAGATTGCTTCTGGTACTGTGAGTGTTGAGGATAGTAATAATGACGGTAATGGCAGTATAATAATGAAAGATGATCCTATCTTAGGATACTATTGCACCTGCAAATCCGGGACCAGAACATTAGGATGTTGTGCTCATATATCCAGTGTCTTCTGATAGCAAGGAGACGTCAGATACCAGGAAACTATAAAATACCCTAGTCAAGAACTCCTCGATTATGTTAAAGATACAGCTAATAGATGGCATTAGTATGAAGTAGACGAAAACTAATTTCATTACAGAAGATTATATCTTGTTCGCTGTTAGTAAGTCAAGTAAATAATGAAAAATGAATCATTTAATGCATCCCTCAATTATGTTATACATGAACAGTTATACATTCTGGCAACTCGCGAACTTCCAGCGTTATACTAGCACGATGAAAATAATATTAGTTAAAGTAAAACTCAATGAAGTGTTACTTAAAATGTATTAGTTTTTAACGACTACAATAAAACATGTTTGTAATATTATGTATGTAGATATATCATTCGTAACCTTATTTTATCCGTCCAAAGCCATTGTTATATATAAAAAGTGGTGCTACAGAATGGCACAGACTTTCACGTGTGAGTTTTCTATTTCCTTTGGTCTCAGCTAGCTGTTCGGACTTGCTACATTTTCTTGCCAGCTGCCATCTTCCGCCGCCCAAAGTACATTATTTTGACATTTTATTAATTTTTCGGCTTCCTAATAGATCAGAAATATTATTTTAAGAATACTAAAGAACAGTAAAATCTGGTCCTAAATGGTAATTTCTTTGAAAAATTTGGAACGGTTTTTAAAAAATGGCCTTTAAGCGCTACTGTAAATGCAAAATTAGAAGCTCTTTTTCACAGGCAATTTCGTGTTTTGGAAAAATATCATTAGAAGTCATTTGAAATACATCAACTCAAAATTACAATATGTTTACAAATTGCTGAAAATATGCATATTAAACGGTGTGTGAGATCTTTCAGAAAAATTACATTCGTATAATTTTTGAAAAAACAAACTCCCCAGAATGAATTTTACGTCATATTAAAGAGTGTAAATCCGTACCGTTCGAAAACTTTGAAGAAATAATTTCGAGCCGTTTATGAGAAAATGGCGTTTGAGCGTTTCGGAAAATGCGGAATTTTGAGCTAGCTTTCATAGAAAACATGCATTTTCGAGAAACTTTATTTGGATTTATTTAAAACACATGCACTCATTAATGCAAAAGTGTGAACAAATCGCCGCTAATGTAAATATTTCCGACGTGAAAGTAAAAAAAATTACATTTTTGTAATTTATGAAAAACAAATGAAAAGAGCAATATGGAGGTTTTGTTATCTCATAGAGAACATTAGGTATTATTCTTAAAGAAAACATTTGGAGCCGTTTTTGAGTATATCTTGTTTTTGTAATTTTTTAAAATTGCACATACTGCACGCAATATTGCGCGATAACTATTAAAATTTTCAAAAACGTGTACATGTCCTTAATAAAAAAAACTCACTCTGGAGAACAAATTTTATTTGAAGGAAAAATCTATCTGCAATTTTGTAGTTGTAGGAAGAGGCCGAAAAAATTCAAACTTTTGCAATTTTCGGAAGTTAAGAGTTAACCGTGAAATTAGAACCTACGCCACCTTTATAAAACGATTTTACTCTATTCTTACAAGAAATTTAAAGAAAAAATGTGGGGTCGTTTTGGAGAAAATTTTGAACATGTCCGGGGGCCTTCATAAAAAGTACCCCCAAAATCAATGAAAGTTTTTCAAAATCGCAGAGTTTTGACTCGGGCCAGATAGACAGGGGTTTCTTGAATTTGGAAAAAATCGTATTCACAGTTTAGGCGCTAGTGTTGTTCACCGGACGGAATAGACAAATGGACGGCCGGACGGACGGACGTTTTGCTTTCAATTGTTTTTTCGGTATCAAGAACCCACAAAACAGGGATTCTGGCTACACCACGTGTTAGGGGATTTTCTTTTTCTTAATTTAGCAACTGGTTTTATCCGCTTTTTAGATGTCAGGGCCCCTGCACTGATTTTCTGCCGAAAATTTCCCGTTTTTTCTCGCAGCATTACTTAACTTTCCCAATACTACTTATATCAATCCATACATAGGTACGTATACGGGAAAGTAAAAATAAGTTAGGGCTAAGTTGATACTATAAGTTAGGGCGTTAAAAAGATTTCGTCTACCGTACGTCCAGAATCTCAAATATTAGTAAAGATGAAAGTCGTGAGATTTCAATGTAAATGTTTACGTAATGGAACAATATAACGATGTTCTTTCTGAGTTTCCAGGGTACCTGCTGGTTATTGACTTTAGTACCAAAAAGAGAGTGACAGCTGATGGAATGTACTGCTACAGATATGTTCTTATTGTAATATTGAACGTTACAATAAACTGAAAATCAGCTGAAGAATTGATTTAATCATAACACATAAAAATGCAATTAAGTTCAAAACTATGGGGTTTTGAACCAAGTGGCCTTTGAGATTTTGATCGACTTGCTGAGAACAACAATACATCAAAAAATCAGTCAACTTAACGGAAGCCGGTTTTCCATAAGAACTGTACGGTGTCCTTTGAATTCTATGTAATTTGTGCTGCATTTCATCTCCATACGTTTTTGCTTGGAGTTCTGACTTCTCATGACATGATACATCTTCTGTTAAATTGTGAATCAAAATTGAGCGAAATTTGTATGCAAATTCAAAGGAATTCTGGACTCTAATGCCACTTCTCAAAATAGTACCATTGTAACGGATCTTTCCAGGTTAGTGACTCTTCTCAGAAATGGACATTGCAACTTGAGTTTCTCAAACCATGACAACACTTTTCAACGGGACCTAAGCCACATCTTCGTGGGAACCCTTCTCCTTAAACCACTTACCGCCTATTTCTCTATTTCGGTTCGCTCCTTTGTAGAGCTACTGTCCTTTGTAATATCTGCTTCCATTGCTCAAAGAGTTAGTCGCCAGACCCTTTCAGGTAAAAGCAGGTATTCGCAGAACTCTCTGGTGAAGGTGTATTTGCAGAAGTTGTCTTCCAATGGCAAATCTTTGTATAAGTTACTTCGAACTATTGCGGAACTGGGAAATTGTGTCTACGTAAGAATGGGAAGGACAGCAAAAATGCTACGAGTCGAAGAATTTCATATTATCAGAACCCGGATTATAAGGCTAATATTTTTATTTTCATGACAAGGTTAGAACTCACTAAATTTACTTTTTATTTGATAAATATAAAAGACTTCTAACTATGATTCTTTTGTTTATTTCGACGAATTACAATTATAGAAACATGTTACTGGGAGTGCTCTCTTCTGCCTGCCTTTTCCTGGCTCCTGGTTCTTCGTATACGTAACAGAATATTATTAATTCAATACTTTCGAACAATCCAGATGTATGTCAGAATGTTTCTTCCAAAGCATTTTGACTTCTTGGTTGAATACAAATTTTATAAAAGAATGTGAATATTTTGAATCAAATATAACATTTTAATTTACTAGTAACTTTTTTATGGGTATTAGATTTGATTAACCTAACTGCTCTGATAAATTAGTCACTACACGAGATTCGCGTAAGGTAATATTCTTTTCCACTCCTTATTCAATGAAAAAAGGATGTTTTCTGTACATTTTCCAGTACTTTTGGTATGTCTGATATTTTACTGAAATTTCTCCTTTAACTCATCATTATTAGATCAGGGACGTAACTAGGTTAACATCCACCAGGGACGTAGTTAGGTAACTAGAGCAAGAACTCAGGACGGGGGAATAAATTGTTTATTTCAAAGGTAAAGAGATTACATTGCAGTAATTTCAATTTAATACTAAGAATAAACGACAAATTAATTCTAAGATACTTCTATTAACCTAATCTCAGACGTATGTGTGTTTTTTCATTAAGTTACCACAATCGTTACAAATGAAATGAAAAAGTTTATTAGAGTGGTATCGGGATGTATGTATGGAATGAATGCACAGATAGTTATTTTAGAAAAGGATCCTTAATTGTGATAAATAGAACGAAGTACTTGGAATATCAGACTTTACTCAATTTATTACCTTGTGTATTAAACGTACTTAGAAACAAAATCTGTTAATATTTATTTCTTAGTGAAAAATATTTTAACAATTGAAAGCTTAAAATAAAACTGATCTATAAATTTTGCGTGCAAAATGTTTTACATTGACCCAAAAGGCACCTTTCAAGCTAATTTGTGCTCTATCGATATAATGCTCAGGTTGGTTAGTCAGTGTTGTCCGTTTAAGTTTCTGAAGTAATGTTTTACGATCTTTAGTCTGCTAAAATACCTTTTATTAGAGGCGACTAAGACTGTATTATGAAAAAAATTCAAAGCGGTAGTTATGTTGGCTTATTTTTTACTCAAGATGCATCTTGAAGTCAATTCTTGTGTTTCAACGTGTGAAGTCCTGATGGTATAGCCGTTTTTATATTAGGTCTTAAATCCAAGGCATGATACTTAACTTACCAGTTCTATCGCCAGCTCGGTTCCTTTCAAAGACGTCTTTATATGTACTAGTCAATTCAAGTTCCTCAACTCTTCTCCATTCATTGTTTCAAACCTAGCTCTAAGGAAGGAGGTAAAAACCTATTCATGTTTGAATGGCTTGAAAGCTTTGCGTTTGAAAGAATTCGATCTGTTATTCTGATAAACTACAATCTGAATATTTTTTCTTCTGTGAATAATAGGTTTCATCCTTACTCTTGCCCTTCTCATCAAACTTCCGCTTATTTCTCCTCATTTATTTAAAGCGACAATCCAAGTTAAAATTTCCTGCTATTCATTTCGCTTCTGTAACTGCGTCAATGGAATCGTTCGATCTTCCTGATTCTAATTCTGAGATCGGTCGATTAATGCGTTTTGATGATCAATCAAATCTGATGTCGTCCCTTTGAAATCGTTTATTAACAGTAACAAGGTAGTTTAAATCGTTGCACCAGAAACAAAAGACAATCAATTCGAATGTTTTTAATGAATCATTTAGAACAGAAGTTGCATCCGGTTGTGTTTCATCAGTTGATAATGGGCTGATCCTCAGATAATTATTTTTCCTAAGTGATTATACTGTATTACAGCTTCCCTATTACACTTGGTCGACCATCTGGTATTGCTTTACAGTTTGAGAGTTAAGGTAATATGTTTTACTAGAACCTACATCTAAGGTGGAGGAAGCAAATGAGTTTAATGCCTCTTCCTAATCCGACGTCCTGGGCACACACCCCGTCTGCTCCCCTGTAGTTTACGTCCCTGAGATCGAGAAGCGATATGAGGTAAAGAAATGATTCAACGGGCCACCTATAACTGCAGAACGGGCTGGAATGTTGTCGCATATCTGAACTTAATGGTCAATTGCTAACACCGTATAAACCTCTTCTTAAACACAAGATAATGCTATCACACAAAAAATAGCGTATACAGTGTAGGTTTATAATATTTTTGTTCAAAGCAGAAATTTATTAAAGTGATCAAATCAATAAAATTCAAACTTATACAGTAATTTTTGACAATATTATAACGAATTAATCATGCATTTATATTCCTAATTGTTATATTAAACATAATTAACGTACTAAACAGAACCAGTAAAGAAAGTTATGCTTTAAGTAAAAAGTTGTGTTGCGGAGCTGGAATGGTGGATGAGAAAGAAAGGGGAAGAGAAGTGCCGGGTAATGTTGCGAAGTGTAGCGCAGTGAAGTGCTCAGCAGTTACATCAGGGGTGTCCAACTGCCGGCCCGCGGGCCGCATGCGGCCCGCGCTGCCATTTACTGTGGCCCGCGAAAGGCTATTAGACGAAAGTGAAAGGCCCTTGCATCCATGTCAGGCGAGAACATTGCATACTTAGTGCGCGCGCCCATTTGAGGTCAACAACCCCTTAATTTAAAAATAGCTTAAGTTAAGAGTTAAGATTTTTTTAGTAAATTCAGAAATTAAAACCTTCCCAAATTATTTCACTGCGTTACAAATGGTCCGCCTGATATCACGCGTGGTTTCATCCCCCCCCCGGTTTCAGAGCAGCCGGGCAAAGTGCCGAAATCAACATTAAGGGAACGTCAGGTGTGGATCACGTAGGTACTGTAAATATGCCCCACAACTATATTAAGGGTTTTAATTGTAGCCCTTAAGGCCTTGCAAGTTGAATCCCCCGACTTATATAATCGCTGATTTAAATTTTACAACTGCATAAGATAGCTTTAACATTAAAATTAGTGCTATTTAGTTAATAATATTAAGCTTAAATATTAATGCCTTTTTTTCAATTCTTATGTATGCAAATTATAGTTTTCTGCCAAAAGGTAGCAAACATATTCTAGCAGAAATAACAAACACGTACATTAATCGCATAACCTACTCTTAAATAAAGAAGACACATAACTATAAAACTGTGAAATATTGTTTTGCCCAAATTCGTTTCCGTACGTTTCAGGGCTTCGTGTTTCCTCTCTCTCCTAGAGCAAAGTCCCCCTTAGAAGACGAGTGTGATTGACGAAGCTTGACAACGTAAACTGTGGCCAGAGAGGGACGAGATAGAACTTTCTGATAAATATGAGTCGTGAGGGATTGAAGATGTGAGGGCCGATGACGGGGTGCACAGCAGGTTGCAGCGTACTGGCGACACAACATTAAGAGACCAAGAGAGGTTCCAGACATAGTATAACAGCGCGGGGAACTGTAGGGAGTCTCCTTGAAATCTCTAGAGCGGCGCCCTCCTCAAAAAATTAACAAGGGGCAACGTTGAAGAATGGCTTAATCTCACTAAATCAAGTCATTTCATTCTCGTTCCGACCTCTGAGCCGAGCACATCGTTATCAGTAGTCGCCTTCGTTCGCACCGGAGAGGCCGAACCAGTCTAGGCCCGGTCTTTCATGTGCAAAGTGTTGTTCTGTCTTGTGTTGACTGTGTAAACTAGTATTCTCATACTATTTTGTGTTTTTTTTTTACTTGTGACTAGTTTCAATGTGTAGAAAAGTGTCATAAGTATTGAAGCTAAAATAACTACAGACTCTACTTCATGCGCTGGCGTAGGCCGGTGCATATCGGAATCTCTCAACATATTGAATTCTGATTCACAAAATGAGTTGATGTCGACCAACCTTCTGCAATCATCACTTGGTCATCAGCAAATATTTCAGCAAAACATGGAGTCACAAAACATGGATCCCCATGCAAATGGCCAACACCACGTCTCAGCAGGTGCAGAATTCTATCTACAAAGTGGAACGTCCTCCAACGGAAATTTTCCCTCAGATCCAACTGTAAGTGACGGTACATCAACTGCTCAGGCAAGTACATTCACGAATGTTCTTTCACCCATAGTTCAGTCGTCCAAGAGACCGCGTAGTAACAGTGACCCAAATGAGCCGTCGAAGAAAATTAGTCAAGATCAAAGTGTAGAATATTCAATCCCCACTAGTAATAGTTTCAGCGCCTTACAAAATCTCCAAGACTCTGAGGAAATCAATCCGATCCCCCCAGTGTTTGTGTATAACATTGATAACCTCACAGAAATTCACGATCTCTTAAAAACCACCTTAAAAAGTGAATTTTCTACCGAGTTAAAATTTGGCAAGGTTAAAATTCAAACGGAAAACAGCGAAGACTACAGACTGTTAGTGAACATGCTAAATACTAATAACAAAATCATTTCACACTTACGCTGACCCGTTATCAAAAAAATTATCTATTGTAATAAAAGATGTTCACCAATCCTTTACTGAAGATCAAATTCTCGCAGAACTTGTATCGAAAAACTTTCAAGTTGTGAAAGTCAATAGACTACATAACAAAGAAGGTCAGCCAATTCCTGTCGTTTCAGTGATAATTGTGAAAGAAAATAGGTGGCAAGATATTTTTAAATTAAATAGACTGTGTCATGCTGTTGTTCGTGTTGAACAGCGAAAACGTCTCCCAGGGCCAGTTCAATGCTCAAGATGCCAAGACTATAATCATACCAAAAACTATTGCAATAGAAAAATTCATTGTGCTATTTGTACGGGCAATCATTTCACCAAAGATTGTAAGGAACCGAGCAACTTTGTACCAGTATGTAGTAATTGCAAAGTGAAAGGTCACAGGGCAAATGTGAGATCGAATGTTTGTTCATATTATGACAAAATTGCAAAATCTAAATCAAACAAAAACGGTAAGGGAACTAAAAATCCACCTTCAACCAATAATAATATCAATAACAATAACAATAATAACAATAATTTTACTTATCAAGCTAGAGAGTTTCCTGGCCTGCCTTTCACTAATAACATTCCTAATTTTAATTTCTCAACTCGCTCACAAAATCCCCCTCCCGCCTCAACCAATGTTAATGATGCTTCTTCAAATAGTTCAACTAACAATGCAAACGGAAATTTTAACTTAAGTGAGTTCCTGACTAGCCATATTGTCAATTTCTTTGGTCGTTTAATTCAATCGTTCCTCCCTACTTTAATTGATAATATAAAAACCTCAATTCTTAGCTCAATTTTCCAAAATCACGTTTAAAACACCATGCTTCAATAATCTAACATTTTTAAACTGGAACTGTCGAGGTGTTCTAAATAAACGATCTGAATTGAAACATTTTCTGGTTTCACATGATATTGACATAGCATGTTTAACCGAAACTCACCTTATTTCTTCCAAATCTTTCACAGTTCAAGGATACAAATGTTATAGACGTGATAGACCAGGGGACGTACCAGCAGGTGGAGTATTAATTTTAGTGAAATCCGGCATTCCGCACTGGACATCATCTCTCCCAATAACACCAGGGTTAGAAACAATAGCAGTAACTATCAACCTTCAGAACGGTAATAATGTAATGATAATTTCAGCTTATAAGCCGCCTAATAAACAATTGACTGCAACACGTCTTCAAGACATTTTCAAACTAAAGGCTCCCATTATCTTATTTGGTGATTTAAACACAAAACACACTTCTTGGGGATGTAGAATAAATCAACCAGCCGGAACTTTTCTTTTAAATCTCGCAAAGCACTCAAATTTCAAAATTATTGCGCCCGTTGATCCGACATACTTTCCTTTAATGCGAATTACCTTCCAGATATTCTAGATATTGTATTAACAAATTTAAACTTTGCTCTCCATTCATATTCTATCTGCGAACTAGATTCAGATCATAACCCAGTGATTACAACTTCCAAATTAATCACTTCTTTGCCTAATTCTCCACCGCATTTATCTACTCACAAAATAAATTGGCACACATTTCAAAATCGGTTATCATCGCTCCTTCCTCCGTTCTCGAATCTGAAAACCCCTGCAGAAATTGACCAAGGCACACTTTTGTTTACTAATGCCATCACAAATTCAACTGACTATTCATCTCATTCACTAACTGCTACTCGCAGAGGGCTCACCGAATATCCGCTACCTGAGCAATTACGTAATTTAATATCACAAAAGAACAAAATCAGACGTTTATGGGCAAAACATCGCCTACCTCATTTGAAATCTGCATTAAACCATCTAACGAAATTGGTTCGAAACGCTCTTACGATGTACCAAATGGAAAGCTACAAAAAATATGTTTCAAATCTTAATCCGCAAGATTCATCTCTTTGGAAAGCAACACGTCGATTGTTAGGTCAGTCAACCAATATTCCGCCATTAAAAGGTAACAACAAAATTGCACAGTCGATTTCTGAAAAAGCTGAGCTATTAGCAGATTATTTCGAAACTACTTTCACCCAGCATGCTATAAACGATAGATGACACTGCACAATAACACATTTTGTGCAGTCACCAAATTAGATGTACCAAATCGAATTTCTTTTATATCACCTAACGAAATATTTGAACTAATAAAAAAGCTACCAAATAAAAAGTCACCAGGCCATGACAGAATCACTGCAAATATCTTAAAGAATCTGCCCAGACATGGTCTTGCGTATCTAAACAATATATTTAACTCGGCATTGCGACTAGGATATTATCCTAATTCTTGGAAACACTCTCTAATATTCCTATTCCAAAGCCTCAAAAAAACTTAAATCTTCCTTCAAATTATCGACCAATTAGGTTAATTCCATTTTGTCAAAAATATTCGAAAACTTGTATTAAAAAGATTAAAAAAATTCATTCTTGATACTAACGTGCTTCCTTCTTTCCAATTTGGCTTCAGAGAAAGCCACTCAACAACTCATCAGTTATTAAGATTAACAGAACAAATTCATTTTTCATTTCAATCGGGTTTTCACTTACTTGCAGTTTTCTTAGACGTTGCCCAGGCGTTTGATCGAGTGTGGCATGATGGATTAAAATTCAAATTAAGGAAAATTGGAATACCATTATATCTTTACAACATCTTATCAAGTTTCCTACTGAATCGCACTTTCTCTGTACGTCTTAACTCTTTCATTTCTTCACCTCGGGCTGTTCTTGCTGGTCTTCCACAAGGATCCCCGTTATCTCCTTTCTTATTTAACTTGTACGTCGCAGATATTCCTACTAGTAATACAGTTAATATAGCTCTTTTTGCAGATGATACTTTACCTCTTTTATGCAAACCGAAATCTAAACACAGCATGTCGTATAATTCAATGTCACCGAAAAAACATAGAAAATTGGTCTAAACTGTGGAAAATTAAAATCAACCCAAACAAATCAATTGCCAAAGTATTTACTTTAAGGTATCCTGTCTTTCCTCGCCCTTTGACTTTGGATTCTTCTATCATTCCTTGGTCTCCTCTGAACTCATCTATTCGTTATCTCGGCGTTCTGATGGACACAAGACTAAATTGGCACAGTCACATCTCGTCCAAAGTAATTGAAGCCAATAGAAGGTTAGCTATTTTACGTCCAATTCTTAACCGTAACTCTTCTCTAAAAATTCATTCCACTTTAACCATTTACAAATCTATTCTTCGGCCAATATTAACCTACGCATGTCCTGTTTGGATTTCAGCTGCCCCAACCACATTAAACAAGTTACAAATCTTTCAAAACAAAATTTTAAGAATAACAGTAAATGCCCCCTGGTTTGTCAGCAATAAGACCCTCCACAACGATCTTGCAATAGAACCAATTACTTCATTTATTACAAAGCTGGCAAATAATTTTTTTCAATAATTTAAATCATGTACAAGGAGCAGTCACTTACGAAATAGGAACCGATCAGCCCCCATTCTCCCGCCTAAGAAACAGACTCCCATTCCATATTTTCCTTCAATATCTCTCTGATATTAGATAAGGTAGGAACATTTCTAGCAATTACCTGTCTCTCCCATCGTATTTCTTTAATCCTGTCATTGCTCTAACATAATTCCCTCGCAATAACCTTGGTTGAAGGTACAACAAATGAAATCACTATCAGGGAGGTAACAAACAGTTACCCCCTTCACAATTTTCTGATGCAAAGTTGCTCGGCCAATCAACTGAAGAGCCTCACGCTGAACGTTGTACTGTCTTTAAATGTAAATAAAATTTAAAAAAAAAATCAAGTCATTTAGTATTTTTCGTAACACTAGCACACGGTTTAAGGATGAATATAAATTCATCCGCCCGCGTAAGTGAAAAATTCTGTGCTAAGATAGCAAAATGATATGTTACTTTGTCATGACATGAAACACAAAATGACATAAGTCACTCTTGTTTTTTAATGTGTAGAAGTAGACAAACGGTGAATTTCTCTGGCAGTTTATGAAATAAACAATGGTGGCGAATTACAATAAGAGAAGAGCAACAGAGTAATTTTCCATAACATTTTAATGCTTCTAATTGCTGTCATGGAAACTAAAAAAAATGACCACTAAGTGATATGGACCACCAAGTGATATTAATTCTGTGCTAACGTGACATATGCCACCTTAGCACAGAATTAATATATTTAGAAAGGGCTTAACGGACTCGCATTTCGTTATCGCAACTGATGCATGTTGGGTAATGCATACATGTGGTGACACTGTGCTTTGGGTGGAGTTAGCGAGTTGCTAGGAGGGTTTCATAGGGCAGAGTTCGAGTCCGACGGTGGCGGATTTTTGACATTAGGTACTAAGCTAGGTCGAATTCAACCGCTGGCTGGACGAGGATTCTAGTGGCCGGCTGCTCTGATCGGAATTGTTCAGTAGTTTCTAGAATCAACACCAGGCAAATGTCGGAGCAGTGCCCTAATAAACGGGGCACGGACCGCGCTCCATCTTTCTCCAGCTGTTCTCTTTCGCTTCGAATTCTTTCCCAAATTTCTCTGAAACTACTGACAATGGGCGAGTCTTGCATGTATAACTTGAGAAAGGGAACATCAAAGGAAGTTATTTTAATGTTAGTAGAGGAAGGTGGGGCAATGTGGAATTGCCGAACAAAGGGAAATTTGCATTTAAAACCCACATATTTGGAACATTTCAGTTCTAGAACAAGAATTTGTCGAGAAGTGTGTTGACACGATTGTACGAATGTGTCATGGCATTAGCATATCAGAAGAGCGAATTATTGCTGTTTTTTTATTTCCTTTGTGCCTTACAAAAATGTAAGTACGGTAAAACAATGTCTTTGTCATAAGAATGCAGAAGTATGAACGTGGTATTTGTTTTCATAACTTAGTTTTATAAGTTTATGATTCAATTCTTTTGGATTTCTCAGACAAAAGCACGGTTAATGTGATTATTTTCAACCATTTTGTGCCAAGGGACCCACTTAAAAAAACATGAAACTATAGAAAAAAAGTAGCATAAAATAAATCTCCCTACATCGGTATACGATTTTTAAAATTCCGATTTACATTGTTTACAATTACTTGCTTAAACAGTAAACATTGTTATCTAAATAGCTTTGTTCCACTTTGCTCCACCTCGCTCCCAGAAAATCTTCAAAAATAAGAACCATTGTTACTGAAAACTGCACAGAGGTTCTGTATGTTATAGCGGAAGATATCTAATATTTTTGAAGTATGTATCAATATTTTTAAAAAGAAAATGTACATTGTATTGTTGCTACAATCTTGACGGTTTCATTTTGCCCCAAGTTCCTCTACCTCCGCGGAATTTTAGTTTCAGCCACAATTATTTATTTAAGTAAACAAGGAAAGACGCGGTTGCTTAAACACAGCTATTCATGAACTCAATCGTGCACACGGACACTAAACTGAGAAAACTATTCAGCACGAAATTATAGTGTCTCATGTCACAATATATCGTCATATTATAGTGTCTCAATGTCACAATATTGTGTTATACTGACATCGGCAATACTGAATTATTGCAATCTATATCACACACTAGGTACCAATCCTATAGGATGATTTGACCAAAGATAGTCCTGCGACGGCCACTGACTGCAATAAATTTGACTGCTAATTCGTCAAGGTTGAGAAAGTTCACCGAATCGTGATGTGGGTGGCAGATTATAACTTACCAATTTGTAATATAATTTGTCTGTTCAACGATGATCACTGGTTGCTATATGTTTGGCTAACCAACCTCCTTTAGGTTGGAAAGATCCAGCAAATCTTGATGTTTGTGACAAATGATAAATTATTCGATCGTTTGTGTGTCCTGCTCTTACGATTTGAGGTTTTGAAGGGAGTTAAACCTCCGCTCATATTGGTGGCTCCATCATACGTCAGCCCCGGAGCAGACTGATGCATAGGTCAGTGTAGTCAATTTATCATTGACGATAATTGTAATAATCGAAATGAGAAAAAAATCTGCTAGACGTACCAAAAATATTATGGGGAACGTTCCCCCTCTCTAGCAACGGCCATACCTGATCCTGAGCTTTCTTTCATCGCCACCATTTGTCTTTCAAACCCAACAAAAGGTCCCATAGTCATGACCGAGAACTTTCCTTGAATCTAAGACAACTACGCACAAGGATTCCACACCTTCTGGACATGTTTCCCCTTCTCCCTGGTACCCATCGTACGATCAACTCTGACGCGAAGACTACCCTACCACCTACACCCCGTCAACCCGTCGTTGATATCCTTGCCATCCTTCCGCATTACCAGTACATATCATTCTACCGAAGCAAAATGCTCCGTTTCCATCTCCAACCAGCTCCACCGCTTTCCCCCATCGGCGTCTTCTACATCGCCTGAGCTGTGGCTCCATTTCCAATCCCATCCATTTGTATTTCCACTGCCACCTCCGAGTGTACCTTATCACTGCATCCGCTTGCATTACCGCCTGCGCTCGCCCATCAACGTCGGTTTGTTCGTCATCGCCTCAGTCGCACCCTCATCAACTGCCAACTCCGACTCCACAACCGCCTCCATCTCTCGCAACACCATCATCACTACCTTATTGTCGACCCCACCTCAACCCTCTGATTTGCTTTCTCTTCCATCTCCACCTCAGTCTCCGCCACCGTCTCCACTTGGTCATCATCGCCGATAACACCTACGCACGTCACCATCGTATCTCCTTCCTCGACTCCACCTCATCTTACACAGCGGCTGCCTTCGTCCCCAACAACGCGTCATCCACCGGCACTGCCTCCATCACTGCCCGACCTCACCTCAGCCCCCAGGTTTGCTTCGCCTTCGCCGCTCCTCCACCATCTCCACGTGGTCACCAGCCGATAACACCTACGCACATCATCGCATCTCCTTCCACGACTCCACCTCATCTCACACAGTGGCTGCCTGCGTCTCCAACAACGCGTCATCCGTCGGTACCGCCTCCAAATCTGCCCGACCTTACCTCAGCTCCCAGATTTGCTTTATTTGCCATCTCCACGCCATTCTCCTCCATCTTCACTTGGTCATCGCCGATAACACCTACGCACATCAACATCGCATCGCGTTCCCCGACTCCACCTCATCTTACACAGCGGCTGCCTCCGTCTCCAACAGCGCGTCGTCCGCTGGCACCGCCTCCATCACTGCCCGACCTCACCGCAGCCCTCAAATTTGCTCTCTGCCATCTCCACGTCATTCTCCTCCACCATCTCCACTTGGTCATCGCAGATAACACCTACGCACGTCACCATCGCTTCGCCTTTCCCGACTCCACCCTCATCTTACCACAGCGGCCTGCCTGCGTCTCCTAACAACGCGTCATCCGTCGGTACCGCCTTCAAATCTGCCCGACCTCACCTCAGCCCCCAGGATTTGCTTTCTCTGCCATCTCCACGCCATTCTCCTCCACCCATATCCACTTGGTCATCGCCGATAACACCTACGCACGTCACCATCGCATCGCGTTCCCCGACTCCACCTCATCTTACACAGCGGCTGCCTCCGTCTCCAACAACGCGTCAGCCGCCGGCACCGTCTCCTTCACTTCCTCCTCCTCCTCCTCCTCCATCTCCGCCTCCGCAGTCGCCCTCGAGGGCCGCCTCCGTAATTGACGCGTCGCGGGCACAAAGCACGGCGCGGCCGTCGGCGATGGCAGTGGGGGCGGCGGCGGCGGCGGTGGAGGGCGGGGGAGGGCGGCTCCTTCCCGCCGCCGCCGCCGGCCGCAGGCGCCGGCAGGCGTGCCCCAGGGCAGCGCGGGAGCGCCTGAATGAAAAATTAATTACGAACGCGCGCCTGCGGCTGTCGGCGCCACTCGCGCAGGGCGGGGCGAGGGTGGAGGTTGGGGCGGGAGGGGCGGGGCGGGGGAGGGCCCGCAAGACGCGCCCATTGTGCGCGTCGTGACCGCGGGCGGCGCCGGGCAGACGGCGGCGTCGCGACGCCGACGCCTCACCCGCTCTCTGCCGGCGCGACGCGTCGCGCAGTGACAGCGCGAGGGAATGTAGGCGGGCCTACACTGTCGGAGCACCGCAAGGGACTGGAGCTGCTTGCGATGTTTCTGTTGTTTGAAATTTCGGTTCTCTTCGTACGGTTTGAGAGTCTTTGAAATCGACACTGATCAGACAATATCATGATATGGAAGCCAAAACAAAAGTACAGTGACGATAATCATAAAATAATTAGCCTTGAAATATATCGGTGCTATGATAATTATAAAATATATAAATAGACGAGATTTATGTAGAATATTCAATATAGACTAAACACGGAAATGAATGTGAATTTTAATTTTAATTATGCATAAACATTTATTACAAAGGTGGCGAAAAGCCGACGAAGTATTCCTCTCCTACGTTTTAAGTCTTCAATCGACTCCTGTCGACATTTGGGATATTGATACATTAGTTGTATTACTGAGATATCGAAGTAAACGATCAATTATTAAATGTATTGTAACTAATGGGTTATTAGGATTGTGAACTGATGGGTTTTCCTTTGGTATACTTTTATTTTCTATGTCTTTGTTAAATATGCTAATATCCGACATTCTTAACGAAATATTCTTTGGTGTCTTCAGAAAGTTGTGAAAACATACCTGTGCATTATAAATAATTTCCTCTGTGATTGATTACACGAAATATATTCTAAAATGAAATGAAAACATCAGGATTGGGTCATAAGTTTCTTTGATTTGTTTAAAAATAGATATTTATTTATTTGCCTTTCTTTTGTTTCTGATGACTAATTCAAATCCACAGCATTACAACAAATCTTTCCATAAGCTACAATAATTAAATTTGTTCTACAGAAAATGGCAATCCTAAGAATGGATGTTCGTACGTTCCAGGTTGTTATCGTACTTCTGAGTGCATCCATCCTTTGCAGGCATGGAACCTAAGGAGCCCAAAGGAAAACCTTAGACTTTTTTTTAATAAATCTGAAACGAAGAAAGAACAGCTAGATCTATTCATATTGAGTAGAATGAATTTTTCCAACACCATCGCATGACGAATACTCTCATGTTATGCCTTAAATAATTGCATTTCAGGTAATAGATTGTTTGGTTAGGGTCAGAAAAATTTCATTAAACATATAATTTACCATCATCTGTTGCTTTAGCTTATTCTTGAAAAATCAAATTACACTTTTGAGCAGAATAAGGTGCGTTTTTCCCAAGAGGGAAGGAGGGCGAGCGAGTCGCTGCTGTCGCCCTCTCGCAGGGGCGTTGCCCAGCCACTGTGCGCCGCCGCCCGCACTCCATCAAAGCGCGCGACCACCCCGCCCCGCCCCCGCCCCGCCCCCGCCCCGCCCCCGGCCCCGCCCCGCGCCCCGCCCCCAGGCCTTTGGCGCGTCAATCTCCGCCGACGCTTTTATTGCCCGAGAGCTGCCCAAAGGAAATTTTCGCCGCCCCGGAGCCTCCGCCCAAATTGCCGGCGGCGGCGGCGGCGAGCGCGTTGCTTGAGAGGCTGACTGACTGGCTGCCGGCTGCACGAGACGTTGCGGCGGCGGCGGCGTAGGCGGCGACGGAGGCCGAGGGGGGCGTTGACGCAGAGGCGGGCGACACGCGGGTGGTTAGCACGGGGAGGTGGCGATAGTGGTGGATGGCGGACGATGGACGGAGGGATATGGACGGTGAGCAGTTGGTGGAGGGCTTGTGGGCTGTGTGGGGTAGGTGATGAGCGGCGGGTGGTGAACGGTGCGATGTGGGTGGCAGGTGGTGGGCGGTGGGCGGTGATCGGTGGGTGGTGGAATGGGGTTGATGGGTGGTAGGCGTTGGGAAGGAGCGATGGGTAGTGGACGGGAGTGATGAGTGGTGGGCGGTGGGATATGGGCAGTGGGCGCCGGGCACCGGGCGCCGGGCAGTGGGCGGTGACTGAGGGGAATGTATTTGATGGGTGGTGGCGTTGAGAGGGAGAGATGGGTAGTGGACGGTAGTGATAAGTGGTGGGCGGTGGGAGTGATGGGCGGCGGGCAGTGGGCGGTGTATGGTGGAAAATGGTCAATGGGTGGTGGGCGTTGGGCGATGGATGTTGTGCGGTTTTTACTGGGCGGTGGGAGACGGTGTGCGGTTGTCAATGGGCAGTGGTTGGTGGGCGGTGGGATGTGGGAGGGGGCGGCGGACAGCGGGTGATGGGCCACGGGCGATGGGCAGTGGGCGGTGGATGGTGGAATGGGGTTGATGGGTGGTGAGCGTTGCGCGGTGGTAAGTTGTGCGGTTTTCGATGGGCGGTGGGATGTGGGTGGTACGGCGGTGGGCGGATGACAATGAGCAGTGGGTGGTGGGCGGTGAGCGGAGCGGTTAACGATGGGATGTGGGTGACAGGTGGCGAGTGATGGTTGGTGGGAGCTGTACGATGAAGATGAAATCGCGAAAGGAACTAAGTTAAAACTCTGTAAAACAATTGGTATACCTACTCTCCCCCTATGGGAGCGCAACAAGGATAAAGACATTTAGGGTTGATAAAAGAACTATCGCAGAGAAATTCGATTCCTGCGGAATGTCAAGGGCTGTACATGTATGGATCAATTTAGGTACTAAGGGAAGATTGGAATTGGATGTAAAAAGGTAGAATGTAATATAAACTAATATATCGTACTAGATAATCTAAAAGTCTGTATAAAAACGGGCTGAATCATTTGAAAAGGATAGACAATGAAATATTATCTAATCAATTCTATTATTATAATCTAAACTGGAAAAGAGAGATGTAACAACCTTGCGACCACATCATCTCGCACGCCCTTGACGATGGGTGGGGAATGCATTACTCAACCTGATGTCTCCTACCTAGAAAGCAGTTTCTGAAAGCTGCCCGTACATGTAAAATACTCTCTCGATTCCCGGGAGCCAATGGTGGGATTGAGTAGCTCGGAGGCTTCCGCTACCTATCCTTAGCTGTATCCTTACCATTCCTTTTACCTTTTCAGAAGCAGAAGTGCTTTAAACCGGGGTAGATTGAACTCTGATTCCTGGAAAACACTCAATCTAAGGGAAGAAGACCCTAAAAGAAAATTATCCGATCTTCATGGAAAGGGGAAGAGGCGTTGTGTCAGCACCACGAAACTCGGAAAATTTAAACCGCCGCTCAAAATCCAGTGGAAATGAGCCTCGTATAAAATCACGACTACGACTACAAAGGCAAGGAAAATGGTCATGGAATGCTGGTATGTTCAAGGTTTAAAATCTAAATTAAATGAAGTTTTTTAAGGCAATAGAGGAGTTTAAAATGTACGCGTATATAGAAGTGTTGAGTAAAACAAAACAATGGAAATGAAAGGAAAGAAAATTAACCATTGTAGATTTAAGACCATGCAGTAGAAATTGAAAATTGAGACTACGGAATTTGGCCGGTGTGAATTAAAACACTAACTTGAGTTTCCCTACTTTTCGAAATATTTTTATTCTTTCACTAGGGCTGGTAATAAACATAAAGAACAACAAAGTTACAAACATACATAGGGCACTTACACATAATAATCTATTGAACAAACGAATGGAAATTAAGTAAACTTTTTATTTGAGTGGGAAAAGAAAACCGAGCAAGAGCAGGCGTGTTCGTGGCTTTATATAAATTAGGAGTTATACATAAAAATATTCATAGCTACGAAGCAATTGATGAGAGAATAGCATGTTTAGATCTTGTACTAAGAGGACACAATATTTTTATAATTGGAGTTTATGCTCCAATAGAGAACGCAAGTGTTGCGGGAAAAAAATTTTTTTCGAGAAACTGGCTTTGCTGCTACATTAGGAAATCGAAAAGTGGTGGTGCTCGTAGGTTATATTAAGAGAGCTGGAAAATATTAGTGCATAATGTTGTGGGACGATTTGGTGAAAATGTAAATGACAACGAAAGTAGACTTGTAGAGACATGTGAACTCTATGATCTTAAAATACTGAATGTCTATTTTCCACATAAACTAATACATAAATTCACATGGGCCCAGCACACTAGAAACTAACATTTGACTACATAATTACTAAACAATAGTAGAAAAAACGTGAGCGATGTTCGGGTATAAAGAGATGCTTCCCGTGGAACAGACCTCTGATTACTAAAAGAAAAAGCTACCTTGTGTATAAATCTAACGTCACAAGTTATGGAATCAAATGAAAATGATAAAAATATCATAAAAATCTAATTAAAATCAAATAAATATTGTTTGATGCTTTTTATTGTTCAATTTATTGTTATTGTTATTTTTATTGTTATTATTATTATTATTATTATTATTATTATTATTATTATTATTCCACTACATCACGACTAAAGATGTTATGAGTCGGCTGAATATAAAATCTACTCCAGATTGCAACCAACTACGTAAGGAGCAGATCTAGGGACTGTCGATGCCTCTATAATACTTTGTGTAAAATGTGGGCTGTTCCAAATAAAGCAATTTCTTGCACTTCCCAGTCTTTTGCCAAGTTCTTACACAAATTTTGCAGAACAAATCCCAGAGCTCCGATGACTATCGGTAAGACCTGTGCTTTTACGCCCCACATTCGGCTGATCTGTATTTCCAAACTCTTGTATTTAAGACGTTTCTCTTCCTCCTTGATTACAACGTTTTGATCGCAATGTACAGCAACATCGACTAGTAGACATGATTTTTTTCTCCAAATCCCGGATAACTATATCCGGTTTGTTTGCCGCTATCGTGCGATCAGTTTGGATTTGTTGGTCATACAATATTGTACACAATCCAACAGACGTCACCGACTCTGGTGTGTGTTCGTACCACTTAAGGCATGTTTTTGGAACTTCGAGGATGGTACAGATCTGCCAGTGGAGGTAACTACGCACCCTGTCGTGACTTTTCAAGCATTTAGTCTTTGTTAGGATTGGACAAGTTGAGACAATATGATCAATGGTTTTTACGTATTCCTGGCAAATGCGGCATTTATCATCTTGGGAAATTTTGAGAACCGCTTTATCATAATGTCGTGTTCTCAATGCCTGATCTTAGGCAGCTATTACAAGTGCTTCCGATTCTGGCTTCATTCTTCCCCTTTTAAGCCACATAAATGATTGATCTTTATTGATCTGCACCATGTCCATTCGTTTCAAATATTGTCCGTGGAGTGGTTTATCTCTCCACGATTTCTTTAACATTTTTTAAAACATTTCTTGTGTCTCACATTTCATGTTGTTGTTATTATTATTATTATTATTATTATTATTATTATTATTATCCTAATTAATGGGATGATATTCACTAGTCCTCTTTGTTAGTGGAACGTGAGATGAAAATGTAGATTTCTTCTAAAAGTCTACTTCGAAGTGAAATTATAAATCTTTCAAAATTTTGTGAATGGTGTGTCAGGTATCTCTAACGGCAGTTCATTGACTATGTGATCTAACGTGTTATAATATTATTATAACATATATTAATATTATTATTGCTATTATTAGGTATTACTCTTGTTGGACATAATTATTCGTGAAGCAAGACCTTCCACTCGTAAATCTGATCATATTCTTTATTTTCCTGGTTGTTGCCATTAACATACTATAAATCCTCTGGTTGTTATATCATGACGTATGGGTATCTAGATGGGCACTGTCACATTCGCAAAATGTACTGCGGTAGGAAATACCGCCTGGGCACATGTGAAAGAGATATGGCAAAGATATAACCGCCCGGCTATGAATACTGGCCTTGCATGACATTAATGGGTGCTGCTCACGAAAGCAAGACCCTACATCACAGAATGCAGGGAGATGTCGTAAATCGCAAAAACTTTACTGGCTTTATAATTAACGACGAAACTAAAATAAAGTTTCGACAACGCTGCGCACTAGTCCGATATGCATCTAGCAGTCGCAAAGAACGTTGAATTACAAAAAGTAGTGATTTTGGACCGAAAATTCTCATTGCAGTTTTTCGTGTTGGAATTATAGAGAAAGGATTCAATATAATAATTATAAATTTTATTAACTCTTAACATGTGCGTTTCTCGTACATGCAAAAACTCCTCAAGCCTTCTTTTTCTGCTATTAAATTATCTTCTCTGTTAGATGTTAACAGGGAGTTCTAACCTTTACCTATTTCTTTTACTTTCTCAGCTACTGATTACTACTGTGATAAGAGAGTGTATTGTAACGGTGCATCGTAAAGTCCCGATTTTTCGTCAGAAAAACTCATATTGTAGGTCCCTGGTATCGTAAATGTGGATACAATTCATTTGTGGGTTCTTGACTCCGAAAAATTGGTACACTTTAAAATGTCCGTCTGTCCGTTTGTCTGACCGCCCATCTGTGGTCAACACTAGCGATTTTTGGATTGCATCAAATTTCAAAATTGCTACAAATTTTTGGATTGCATGGGCGTACGGAAAGGAGGGTCTAGAAGCCAAGGCCCTCCTGAAAATGTATTCGTTAATTACTCTTTAACGCGTTGACTTGCTATTATTGAATAATAATTTATATTAATTTTTATATTTATGACGTATTCAATTTTTTAACTTTATTAACAATATTAACTGTATTAAATAAGAATTGGGAATGACATGTGTCAAATAAACCTTAATGACCTTGATTAAAACTATGAAAAAAATTGGAAAATGAAAAATACATTGAGTACCTACATTAAACGTACGAATTTCAAAATGCGGAGAGAAACTCGAATCTACCCTCAAAGGTGACCACAGAGACTCGTTACCGACGTAGAAAACCCCTAACGCTGTTCTCTAAAGAACCAAAATCGACCGAAAGCAGCTAAAAATGTTGGAAAATGTACGAAATTAGCCCAAAAAATCCGAGCAGGTCAGAATTGATATCACCAGCAAAAATATTTTTCGCTCCAAAATATTCTTTAAAAAAAGGATAAACATTGTTGTAAAAGTAAAAGGTCTAACTAAATTAAAAAATAAAACTACAAACGATGGTGTAGTGTTCAGATAAAACTGTGAATACAACAAAGAAAGCAATATACTTCCGTCTGCTCGCCGTAGCTACTACTCACCTTATTTTAAAATTGTAATTTGTATGCTTGAATTAAAATAAAATGAACGTCTCAAAGACTGTCTCAAAAATAGTGTATGACATGTATAGTAGAAGTTATTTTGTTTTCCTAGTAGGATTACGCCACTCGGCTTATCGGCCTCGTATCGCAGCATTTGTTATGCGCAAAAAAAAAAATGCCATTTTACCACTCGTATCCTAAATAACTATTCTCGGATGGACGTTTGAAAATGTCGTAGTTCTTATTTTCTTTGAAATCTGAGTTTTCGAAAATTGCAAAAGTTGCAAATAAAGTGAAAAATAATGTGCTGTGGATTAATTGATTAGACATTCCTTGCGCGTCAACTGCTAGGGCCATTAATCCCGTAAGTTTGATAATCTTACCCCACTAGGTGGCGAGATCAGGCTCCAACATTCACATCGGCTTGCGGGTTGTTCGTCAAGCAAGTATCTCCCACAAGCGGGCACAACCCCAGACGGGACCAAGCTCTGAGCTCCCGACTGTCCCCCGGCATGTTCTGGATCCGGCTCCCATATATGGTAGTGTGGTGCACGTAAGTGTAATTGTATGTGTAAGGAATGTGTGGATAGGACAAGGAAGATGGAGGTCCACGGTCCATGACCAGTTCTTTGAGGTACTGCTCCGGCATTCGCCTGGTGTTGATGGGAGGAACCACGGCAAACTACCCTTCCGAGCAGCCGGCCGCTAGGATTCTCCTCCAGACAGCGCCTGAATTCGACCATATGTGTCGTTAGAGTCGAAAATCCTGCCCCCGCACCGTCGGGCGTTGAACCCTAGGACCTCCCGGTCAAAGGCACAGCAGTCCCATCAGTTGCTGCCCTGAGCCACCTAAGCCGGCATGTCCTGTGGAAGCGCCACCGGTTTTAATTTCAGTGTCCATAGTAATGTGTGTGTGCGTGTGTGTATGTGGTGCGCGGGATGCGCGTGTCAGCGCGAGGCCTTGCGCGTCCGTCTCCCTCGGTGCGTGGAGCGGGGCGGGGCGGGGCGGGGCGCGCCGGGCTGGTGAGTGACGTGCGCGCGGCGCGGCCTGGCAGGCCATGACGCGCCTGCACTTGCGCGCGATCGCCGCAGACAGCGCGCTTCATAACGAAGCGATGCCCCCCCTCCCCTCCCCCTCCCCCCGTTGATTTATTAGGCCTCAGCGCCGATGCTACTGCTGCTGTTGCCTATGGAGCCAGGACGGCTCGGCGGCGACAACTGCAACGCAACACACGCATACAGAAGTCACGGACACCCAGTCAAATCAGTGCAGTGGGGAATAGAAGAAAAGTAGTGTGGGGCTGTGGGAGTGAATGTGTTGAATGAATTGTAAGTAATTTCTGTTCGTAAGTTTAGGTTATAAGTGCAGTAGTGTATAAATAATGTAAATACGTTAGAATTAAGCGTAGAGAACCAGTGACAAGCACTTTAGCCAGTAAAATTATGTATATGATGTTGAACAAGAGAGAATTATGCGTGAATGCTAGAAAAACAAAATTAAACAATCAAAAGGAAAACATTTCCTAGTATTAAGTTAATAATTCTTATTTACCCGTAAATTAGACGTACCAATGTGCCTGTATTAACTATATAATTGGATTAACTTAAATTTTAGTGAGTAATACGAATCTGTGGAAGGGAAATGTGGAGGGGAAATTGTAAATAAAAATTTAAAAATTAAAAAAGCACATAGAAGTTTGTACTTACGCCTTCGCTTATTATGATATTTAGTCCCACAAATGTAGTGAATGGTATAGTTATCAAAGTAGTAGTTTTGCGAGTGTTTTACACCACTAGGTGTCTCTTGCATTGCAGTTTCCATTTATATCTGTTATTACAGCCTTCTGCAGTTAATTCTGTTCTAACAATCGCCTTCTAGCCATGTGTGATGAAACAAAGAAGAAAAGATAGGAAAATGATAAAATATTGCATGCTGCCTCATTTTTTCCCTTGCCGATCCATTACTGTATTTACCATCGGAGCACATCTTAAGTTTATTAATGCGAGTCTGTCTCCGAAGAATCTATATTATAATTATTCTAGCCTATTGTTGTTCCTGTTCGACGTGAGTTAAAGTTAAACTAGTAGCAGTGCTAAAACATCACATGTTTCTCGTCCCTATTTTCATGCAAAATTACGCGAAAAGCACTCAAATTTTCAAAAAATTGGACATGACCTGATTTCAAAATCTATCTTTAAGGAACTGATTTCGTTAAAGAGTAAAATTCTCTATCTCCATTACAGTAGTTGTAGGAAAACGCCGAAAAAATTATGAATTTTTGCAATTTTTGTAAAATCAGTATTTAACGAAAATGAGACCTGCACCATTCTTCTAAACGTCCTTCACACTATCCAACAACAAATTTAATAAAAAAACGTTGAAGCCATTTTTTGAAAGTTTGGAAAATGTCCCAGCTTCAAGTAAAGTACCCCAAAATTAAAATATTGGTTCCAAATTCAAGGAACCGCGACATCAGATCGATTGGAGACTATCAATTTTGGAGAAAATCGGCTGAACGGTTTAGCCGCTAGCGTTGTTCACAGACGGACAGACAGAGAGACATTTTACCGTTGTTTGATTTTTCGTTATCAAATACCCCCCAAAAAAGGATTCCGGTAACACCACGTGTTGGAGGATTTTTTTCTAAATTTAGCAACTTGATTTATCCACTTTTTCGTTGTTACCAAGGCCCTGTATTAAAAATTTTTTCTGTCGAAAGTTCGCCGTTTTCTCGCGCAGCGTTACATATCTTTCTCTCTTCTCCGTAGTGAGAAAGTAAACGTACTGAGATTCATCTCAAAACTTAGAATATTAGAAGTATTGTGAATGTTTTGTTGAAAAAATAATGATTTTGAAAAATTGAACTAATGAGCTAAACACATTTGCGAAGTGAATTTTCTCAGCAGAAGTATCGTCAATAATCAAAATTGTTGTAGAACGGCACAGATATTTTGAACCCAAATATTTTCAAATTATGATGTTTTCTTTCTTTAATCTTTTGAATGTGAAGAAGTTTCTTTAATCTTTTGAATGTCATTTTAAAGAGTAGAAACATTTGCAACGGTGTTCTATTTAAGACGCCCCAAGGTTTTTACCAAGAACAATGATGTCATGCATTTGTAAAATGAATGGTTACCTCTACCTCTGTAAACCTCTTTACCAATTTTCGTTGTGACATAGAGAAAGGAGATTTCTCTACCTTCCTTTCTTTATGGTGGTGCCTTAGGAGACACAGCGTGTCCAGAAAATGTCTTTCCATCACCACTCCCTTGTTTTTCCTTCTCGGTAGCCCTGTGGAGACGAGAGTTTAAGATCCGGTTTACACCTTTCTTTTTGACGAACGACTCCAGAGTTTTATCGAGCTCGCACATGCGCAGATTCCAGAACCCCAGAACAGGAGTCACACTGCGCATGCGCACGTACGCTAAACTCCGAATTCGTTCGTCAAAAGGAAACTTGTAAGTCGCGTCTTACGGACTTTCACAGGTGTTTTCTTATTTGTTTTGTTTTGTTATTTAAGGTCGCATCAACTACTAGGTCATTAGCGACCACTACTGAATTTAACGTTATGGTATGAGGATGAAACGATGGCAGATATGGTGATGATAAGGGGTGAAAGGACGAACACATACAACCATGCCCGAGGCGGGACTGGAACCCGCGACCTCATGCTCCGACATCACTACGTCACTACTGTTCTAGCGATCTCGGCCACGGAGCCTACTTTCGCAGTTTTATATATCTGCCTTGGGTCTTGATACAGGGAGGACTTCGTCTTAAATATATCAGCAAAAACTTACTTACATCAAGCCGTTGTTTAGAAAGTAAATAATTGGCCTATACTTCAAGCAAAAATTATACGAAAACTACTTTTTTAAAAAAAAATGACATTATTTGAGGAACTATTGTTTTTAGATCAGTTTACATTAAGAAAATGAGGTTGCTTACAAAAGTGTCCAGTTTTCTTCATGTATTACAATTCGTATATCTGCTACCCTGGCACTTGAAAGATACATGGAATAGTTTTTGAAGGGAAGAATAGTGTATTAAAAAGGCTTTTCATAACCTGCGCAATAAAACCACAGGGGGTTTACAAACTTCTCTTTTTATCTTTTGGCACAACATTTCCAAAATTGGCTATGGCACGTTCTTCGTACGACTTAATCCAATACTCCTCCTCTCTTCGTTAAATGTCCTATTAATTCTTCAGGATGTTTTCTTTTCATACATTTATTGTGTTTTAACTCAGCTAGTGTGAAAAAATTATATGAGAGTCATAGTTCACAATATTTTATGAGGCACAGGCATCGGCCATTTAAAAAAGGGAAAATACCTTCACTAATCACAAACTTTGAACTACAATAAATAATCGTGATGGCTTCATCATTTATTGGGAGCATCTTGCATTATTCACAAACAATTCTCAACTACATTCCTCTCAGCAGTTTCTCAGTAGTACATTTGAATACTGACGTAGGGGTAAGACGTATTGCAATCAAATCTTGTGGATTAAAAAAAAACATCTTCAGAGATACTTTAAAGCTTTTATGTTCAGAAATATATTAACAAAAAATATATTTATAATGTAAATACGACGTGAGAGATACTCGTATAACATAAAAAAATAAATTTGTGAAATTTTGGAAACAGGAAACGAAACATCAAAATTGTGTTTATGTATTTTGTTCAGAGTATTTTGAACTACTCATATAAAAAATTTAAAGAAAAAAATTGCCCTGGTTTTGAAAAACAAATAGTTTTTATTATTGCCCATATTTCACTAAAGATTGCCCCCAAACTATTTTTAAACTAGTGGTGCTACAACAGCACATACTTCTCCGTGTTATTGGAAACAGCTACGTGATATTGAAATGTTGCACTTTCTGCGCTCTTAACATCTTAGCTATTATTTGAAAACGTCCAATTCAACAAAGAAGCAAACAAGTCACTGTTTTCTTCGCAATGTTGTCAGAACTATGAGAATTTAAAATCTGCATAAAAATATAATACAAAAGGGGTTGTAAACGTGTATTAGAAAAAGAAGTCTGTTACCCTGCACAATATGGAAATGCAATTCATAAGGTCATGATTAGAGAATAGTATTCTAGAACCATGCAAAAATACTCTACTCGCTGCAGATAACGAAATTTGGTGCGAAAACGAAATATTTTCATGCAAATATCAACATAAATTTGACAAGTATAACTCCTTTTCATACAGCTACATCAAGACACAGCAATGACATTTAATTCACAGAAATTCGCGAGGGTGAAACAGGATTTCATTGTTGCATTCCCTACATTGTCGATATTCTGAGTGTCAGTCATTTTTATTTCAAATATTTTAAAATAAATAATTTCTAAAAGATTAATGTGTAAATGTATTGCAAAAGATCGAATGTAAGAAACAAACAAAGAAACAATATACAAAATTGCAAATTCTAATTTACGACGCATCCAGCTGTTCGAAGCATAGTAAATATGGACAAAAAACCTTTTTTTTATGTTTCACGGAGCCACAAAACCAATTTTTGCGTCGAAAAAGACACTTTTTGCCGCAGCATTACATAACTCTCTCTACATTACTCTCTTATACTATCGTATTATTACTCCGTACGTATACGAGAAAGTAAAATTTACACTCGGTTTTAAGAAAATACATTTTTTTTAAATTGCCTATATATCACGCAAAACTTCGCGAGAACGACTCAAAAAATATCCAAGACCTTATTTCAAGTTCCATCTTCGAGAAACATTATTAAAGAAAATATCTCGATATTCAATGTTGTAGTTTGCAGGAAGACATCGAAAGAAGTTTGAGCTTTTGTAATTATGTAAAATGTAATTATGTAATTATGTAAAATTTTGAGCTATTTTTGAAAGAATTTTGAAGCTGTTTAGACTTTATGTAAAGTACCTCATAAAATCAAAATACTCTTTTCAAACTCGCAGGTCCTCGAGTTAGTTCAGATCGATTGGAAAATATTAATTTTGTAGAAAATCTTCATAGCAATTTTGACGATAGCGTTTACTACAGACTAATGGTCGGACAGACAGGCGTTTTGCGGGCAATGTCCCGTCCCGTCCTGCCGCGCCCCGCCGCGCCCCTTTCGACCCCGCACGGGCCCGCCCCATCCGGCTCCGCCCTGCCTTGCCCCATCCCGCCCCATCGCGCCCCCCGCCCAGCGCCGCCCCGCGCCGTCCCGCCCCGCCCCGCCCACTTCGCCCCACCCCACCCCGCCCCGTCCCGTGCCGTCTCGTCCCGTCCCGTCCTGTCCCGTCTCGTCCCGCCCCGCTCCGCCCCAGCCGGCTCCGCCCTGCCCCGTCCCAACCCTCACCTCTCCGCCCCGGCCCGCTCCGCCCCGCCCCTCCCCTCGCGGCTCCGCCCCGCCCCGCCGATCTCCACGCCACCCCGACCCGCTCCGCTCCGCCCCTCCCCTCGCCACTTCGTCTCGCCCCGCCCCGCCCCGCCCGCCGTCAGAAGAGCGTGACACCGGCCAGCCGCTCGTCACTCAACTCGGCGCGCAAGACAGCGAGCGACGGCCGGGGCCATCGACAGGGCGCTGATTTATTGGAGGCCCCTCCGCGAAGGCCCGACAGGCAGCGACGGCGGCGGCGGCGGCGGCGGCTTAGCGCGACAGCGTTGGCCCAACAGACGGCCACGCCGGGCGACGCCCACCCGCCCCCGCCCGCCGCCTCTCCACCTGACGGACGGGTGGTAAACGTGCCACTGTAAACCGGGAGTGGCGCGCCTCCGCGGCGGCCACATCTGAGGGCGGGCCGGCCGCCGCCTCGCGAGGCGCGACGGCCCCGCAATCGCCTTCGCTGACAGCCAAGCGCTTTATGACGTGAAATACACGCCCAGACAACGACGCGGGCTGACGCCCGGCGCGGGGGAAGGGCTTGGGGGACGCGGAAGAATGTCGCTGGACGTGCGGTTGCCTTTCACGGGCTCTTTAAGCCGCAAAGAGGCAATATTCCCCTTCCAAAGTAAGAAGATTGCAGTAGAGTGAAAGTCGAGTGACTCATAATTCTTGTCTGCACGTGTTCGTGTAGAACGATACCTCATGTTCGAATATTGATACAGCGTGACTTCGAGAATCCGAATCTGAAGCGGGAAGACAAATTCGAACTATAAAATAATTCAACCTATTGACGTTTTTTTCTTCTTAATACTAAGTGAAGTTCATTCATTTGTTCGAATTCATCTGGAAAACAATGAATTCCATCTGGCTACATCTTCCCAATGCGTCTTTCTAACTAAAATTGCACACGTGAAGTTGATTGACGCACGAGCAACTGATTGGAACACTGCCCACTCCATGCCTCCTTGCCGTTCAAAGGATCTGAACTGCCTTACTGATGACCTGTTCTGCCTTACTAACAATCAGACGAAAAGACAATAATAGAAAAGAATTTGCAAGAAGAAAAATGTAAGGAATCTTGGCCTGAAGGAAGAGCGTTTTACTTAAAATATTAATGTCAATACTATATTTTACGCAAAAGCATTATCATAATTCAATATGATTACCTTCAAAATACGTAACCTTAGTTTTTTAGCAGTCTCCCATAAACCACAAGTGATTCCGTTCCTGGAAAGGGTGTTATAGTACAGAGTGTAGTATTACTTTCCACATGACTTCTATAAATATTCCAACGCTTATCTAGAACCAAACAAAAGAACTAAATAAATCTTCTATAACACTAGAAATGTACACTCATTGTTCGGAAGTGTGCACATTATTTGCTTTTTGAAGAAAACGGACGGTCAAGACGCACGGGACTTCCTTCTCCCGCGGGAAGGTGTGCACCATTACATGCGTCCATTCGCCACAACTACAGTAAAATCAGATCCATCAAGCTGGCCCGCCCACTATAGCAGAATCAAACCAAACCAGTACCAGAATTTTAACTATTTTATTACTAATTTATTACCGCAAACCTGATTTTTTACCACTCATCTTCACCCACAAAACGGGTGGCGGGCCAGCTTGATATCAAGCTGGCCCGCCCACCATAGCAGAATCAAACCAAACTAGTTCCATAATATTTAACTATTTTATTACTAATTTATTACCGCAAACCCGATTTTTTACCACTCATCTTCACCTCAAAACAGGGGGTGGCGGGCTAGCTTGATATCAAGCTGGCCCGCCACTCGTTTTTTGGGTGAAGATGAGTGGTAAAAAAATCGGGTTTGCGGTAATAAATTAGTAATAAAATAGTTGAAAATTCTGGTACTGGTTTGGTTTGATTCTGCTATAGTGGGCGGGCCAGCTTGATGGACCTAGTAAAACCTGCTCAATGTGAGATCCCAAGGGATCAGAGTTTTTTCATATTAGAGAATAGGCCACTGCGATAGCTCATGAGCAGCGTACTTGCTGCATGTGGTGTGGCCCCAGTTTCGATTCTAGATCGAGGCAGAAAAATTGTTGCTTTCTTTTGGAATCGTCCGGTTTCTGTAGCTGTGTGACGAAGAAAAGCTCATGCAGGTGGATCTTGCGAGTTACGGTAAAGAGAATAAGCCATGTTCGCCACATGTCGGTCTTACTTACTCTTAAGCATGGGAATTTAACTAGGTTCAGGCGTGGGGGACACTATTAACTGGCCGACAAAGTTGGACTATCGACCCAAAATGCCAAATACATACTTACATTAGAGAAGATTCCGCATTATACAATGTAATAATACTGTAAATTGTATGTTTGGCAAGACCCCAATTTATGTTCATATTAGACAGATTTCCGCATTGAACACTTTCCTAATTGAACAACTTGTGCTGTATGAATTTCAAACTCGACGCAGAATCAAGGCGCGGGAATAACTACGCGATGCGATATTCAACTTCTCAAAACGAACGCTTCCTGCAATGTCCAGACGAAAGATTACCCTCCAAATTCTATACAGTGTTTACTCATCGAGTTGTTTAAAAAACAAACACTATAAAACAGAGCTCATCATTTTTGTGTCAATTTGTGGACCAAAAATTGGATGGAAATCGTGAATTACGCAGTACACCCTGTGTTGTCATATAAAATGTTTATGGTGATGAAACAGGAAAAGGGTGTCGTTGTACGAAAAGCAGATAGATATACGTTCATGTAAAATATAAAATAATAAATGTATAGATGGTCTAATGAAATGAAATGAAATACATGAATGAAAATGATTTATTGTATGGAATTTTACCGTGATCAGAACCGACATTAGCTGTGTAGTCGTCAACATTGCAACCGTCTGGAGGAAAATTCTAGCTGCCGGCTCCTCTGATCTGTTTTTACTTTCCCGTATACGTATGTATACACCGAGTGATATACGTAGTATAGGGAAAGTTATGTAATGCTGCGCGAAAAAATTGCCAATTTTCGGCGGAAAAAAATTAATTGCCGGGCCGTGAAAACGAATAAGTGGATAAAACCAGTTGCTAAATTAAGAAAAAATATCCTCTATCTCCTGGTGTGGTCAAAATCCATGATTTGTTGCTTCTTTATACTTAAAAATCGATTGACGGCATTCCGTCCGTCTGTCCGTCTGTGGTAAACGCTAGCGCCTAAACCGTTCGGTCGATTTTCTTCAAAATTTATATTCCCCAGTCGATCTGATTCTAGTCGAAACTTTGTGATTTTGAAAAAGATTCTTTAAAATTTGGGGGTACTTTATATGAAGCCCCCCGGGGATTTTCAACATTTTCTCAAAAACGACTCCAAATTTTTTCTTTAAATTTCTTGTATGAATAGAGGAAAATACACTTTTTAACATGGCATAGGCCCGATTTTCACGTACAGCTCTGAATTTTCGAAAATTGTGAAAGTTTGAATTTTTTTCGGCGTCTTTCTCCAACTACAAAATTGAAGATAGAGATTTTTTCTTCAAATAAAATTTGTTCTGCATATTAAGTTCTTTAATAAAGGTCATGTAAATGTTTTTCACAATTTTGGTAGTTTTCGTGCAATATTGCGTGCAATATGTGCAATTTTAAAAATTACAAAAACAAAATTTTCTCAAAAACGGCTCCAAATTTTTTCTTTAAACTTTTGGTAGGGATAGTGGTAGATGTACTCTATCAATGACATAAAAGCCATTTTGGTCTATCGCTTGGTTTTTTTCAAAAATTACAAAAATGTAAATTTTTTTACTTGTCTCTCACGTCGTTAATATTTACATTATCGGCGATTTTTTCACATTATTATATTTATGAGTATATATGCTTTAAATAATGTCAAGTAAAGTTTCTCGAAAACACTACCGTTTTCTGTGAAAAGTAGCTCAAATTTCGGCATGTTCAGAAATGCTCAAACGTCATTTTCTCGTATATGGCTGCAATTTTTTTCTTGAAACTTTGTAACGGATAGTGCTAATTACACTCATTAGTATAGAGTGAAGTTTATTTTGAGTTTTTTTTGTTTTTTTCAAAAATTATATAAATGTAAATTTTTTGAAATATCTCTCACATCTTTAATATGCACATTATCCGCAATTTGTAAAGATGATTATATTTGTGAGTATAAGTGCTTCAAATAACTTCAAATAAAGTATTTTGAAAATTTCAAAAATTTTCTGTGAAAATGAGCTTCAAATTTCGCATTTTTAGTAGTGCTAAAACGCCATTTTCTCTTAAACGGCACATAATTTTTAAAAGAAAATTGCCATTTACGGCTAGGTTTTTGTGTTCTTTAATATTCTAAAATTAATGTTTCTGTTCTACCAATAGGAAACCGAAAAATTAAGAAAATGACAAAAAAAAAAGTACTTTTGGCGATGATAGATGGTAGCTGGCAAGAAAAGAGTATGTGGCAATTCCGAATAGCTAGCGAAGACCCAGGAAAATAGAAAAACTAATACGGGAAAGTCTGTGCCATTCTGTAGCACCCACTAGTTTCCCATGGTTTCTGGGAACTATGTCAAAAGAATACTGGAACATACGACTCATGAACCTTCATCACCTTTAATCCCTCCTACCTTTACACACACTTAACTTAACTTTACATGCAATCTATTGCCACACGTGTCGGGAGATAAGTCGAGAGCTTGGAACTTGTCCCGGCTGAGCCACTGCCCTCTGGAAGAGACACCTAGTGGAAGGAATCCTGGAAACTGATACATAGGGAAGCACGGATCAAACGTTTCAGCGGGGACCCACCTTCCGGGATAATATCATGCACCACACTTATGGGATTATTGACCATAGTAGTTGACGCGTACGGAATCAACCACCCACTAATTCACTCAACAAGTATGAATGTTGCGTGAATGAAAAAAAATTACCAAGAAGCAAGAACATTATAGAGTATTAAGAGGGGGGGGGGGAAATGTTTGAAGTTGGATAGCATGCCGAAGTGCTGACGTATTAACTGTACAATTCGATTAAGCAAAAATTAAGTTAGTTTTTAGTTATTAATAAAAGCCTCCCCTCTAGCTGCTTGAATAAAAAGCTGTAAGACAGCAGCATGCAGTAAACCAAATCAAGAAAATAAATTCTCACCTCCTCAGAGTTTTTTTGGAGGGAAAGTTGAAAAAAAATCATTCACTCCACTTGCTGAGTTCAAGGGCGGTTTTTTTGTGCCCGGATTGATTAATGATTCCGGAAAGTCAACTGCTAAGCTCATTATTTCCGCAAGTGTAGTGCATGTCTTTGGGAGGGAATTTTCCCATGCTGGATGGTGAGATCCGGATTAATTGATTGTTAGTGATCTCGGTCGCGCCAACGTCAGATAGTCATTAATCGCGGTAAGTGTAGTGCATGTTTTTTCATCGGTAGATGGCGGTGATCTATTCCCCCCGCTGGATGACGAGATCGGCACCTGACCTTCCGTCGCCTAGTGGGGTTTTCTCCAACCAGGGATCTCTCACCATCGAGGCTCTGCGCCAGCCGGGACAAGTTCTAAGCTCCCGACCGGTCTCCCGACATGTACGACTGAATTCGACCTATCTGACAAGCCAGTGTCGACAATCCTGTCACCGTCGGGACCTCGATCCTAATACCTCCCGGTCAGAGGCACTGAAGTGACATCGGTGATGTCTTAAGCCACCTCTCCCGGTGCAGTAGTTGACGCGAACGGGGTCAATACTCATTACTCCAATCGATAACTTCTAGGACGGCCTGTATGCCTGGGGCGGCGCGCAGGTCCAGTAGCTAGGCTGTCGCGGCGGGACGTGTGGCCGGGCGAGCGGGGTCGGCGGCGGCGGCGCCGAGGCGGCGGAGCGCGGCGGCGACGGTCCTCACAGGGCCGTGGGACGGGGGAGGGGGAAGGGGGGAAGGGGGCTCACTCGCGTCTGCAAACACTCAGACGCCGCCAGGGCGCGCCTCCGCCTGGAGAGGCGCTACTTAAAAATGCAACAGAAAAAGCACTAATTTCCAAGCGCCGCCCACCGCCGCAATCAGCCGCCGCCGCCGCCG
>JAHLJT010009436.1:26526219-26590525 GCA_031308135.1 Acheta domesticus | reverse complement strand
GCACTCATACGAAGTTGATTTTTTTTTTCAAAAGAACAATGAGAGCAAAAAAATTCATTGTTGGTGTAGTTTATTAGAACAACTTTTCTTTGTTATTCTTGGAAAAGGGCAATGCAATTTGTTGAGTAGTTTAGTATTTATTAGACATGTGTTCCTCCTTCCGTCGCTTTTGTTATCCGGAGGTCCGCCGCCACTCCCGTGCACTCATACGAAGTTGAGTTTTATTTTCAAAAGAACAATGAGAGCAAAAAAATCATTGTTGGTGTAGTTTATTAGAACAACATTTTATTGTTATTCTTGGAATGGACAATGCCATTGGTTGAGTATTTTATATTTTATTAGGACATGTGTTCCTCCTTCCGTTGCTTTTGTTATTCCGGAGGTCGCGCCACTCCCGTGCACTCATACGAAGTTGAGTTTTTTTTTCAAAAGAACAATGAGAGCAAAAAAATCATTGTTGGTGTGGTTTATTAGAACAACCTTTCATTGTTATTCTTGGAAAAGGGCAATGCGATTTGTCGAGTAGTTTAGTATTCATTAGAACATGTGTATCTCCTTCCGTCGCTTTTGTTATCCGGAGGTCCCCGCCACTCCGTGCACGTCATACGAAGTTGAGTTTTATTTTCAATAAAATCCATGAGAGCAAAAAAAATCATTGTTGGTGTAGTTTATTAGAAACAACATTTCTTGTTATTCTTGGAAAAGGACAATGCAATTGGTCGAGTAGTTTAGGTATTTATTAGGACATGTGTTCCACCGTCTGTCGCTTTTGTTATCCGGAGATCTTGCCACTCCCCGTGCACTCATACAAAGTTTGAGTTTAATTTTCAAAAGAACGATGTGAGCAAAAGAATCATTGTTGGCGTAGTTTATTATAACAATATTTCATTGTTATTCTTGGAAAAGGACAATGCGATTTGTCGAGTAGTTTAGTATTTATTAGGACATGTGTTCCTCCTTCCGTTGCTTTTGTTATCCGGAGGTCGCGCCACTCCCGTGCACTCATACGAAGTTGAGTTTTTTTTTCAAAAGAACAATGAGAGCAAAAAATTATTGTTTGTGTAGTTTATTAGAACTACATTTCTTTGTTATTCTTAAAAAAGGACAATGCAATTGGTCGAGTAGTTTAGTATTTATTAGGACATGTGTTCCTCCTTCCGTCGCTTTTGTTATCCGGAGGTCGCGCCACTCCCGTGCACTCATACGAAGTTGAGTTTTTTTTTCAAAAGAACAATGAGAGCAAAAAAATCATTGTTGGTGTAGTTTATTAGAACAACTTTTCATTGTTATTCGTGGAAAAGGACAATACAATTGGTCGAGTAGTTTAGTATTTATTAGGACATGTGTGCCTTCGTCCGTCTCTTTTGTTATCCGGAGGTCGCGCCACTCCCGTGCACTCGTACGAAGTTGAGTTTTTTTTTTCAAAAGAACAATGAGAGCACAAAAAAATCATTGTTGGTGTAGTTTATTAGAACTATATTTCTTTGTTATTCTTGGAAAAGGACAATGCAATTGGGTCGAGTAGTTTTAGTATTTTATTAGGACATGTGTTCCTCCTTCCGTCGCTTTTGTTATCCGGAGGTCGCGCCACTCCCGTGCACTCATACGAAGTTGAGTTTTTATTTCAAAAGAACAATGAGAGCAAAAAAATCATTGTTGGTGTAGTTTATTTAGAACAACTTTTCATTGTTATTCGTGGAATAAGGGCATATGCGATTTGTTGAGTAGTTTAGTATTTATTAGAACATGTGTTCCTCCTTCCGTCGCTTTTGTTATCCGGAGGTCGCGCCACTCCCGTGCCTCATACGAAGTGAGTTTTATTTTCAAAAGGAACAATGAGAGCAAAAAAATCATTGTTGGTGTAGTTTATTAGAACAACTTTTCATTGTTATTCGTGGGAAAAGGACAATGCGATTTGTTGAGTAGTTTAGTATTTATTAGAACATGTGTTCCTCCTTCCGTCGCTTTTGTTATCCGGAGGTTGCGCCACTCCCGTACACTCATACGAAGTTGAGTTTTATTTTCAAAAGAACAATGAGAGCAAAAAATTCATTGTTGGTGTAGTTTTATTAGAACAACTTTTCATTGTTATTCGTGAAAAGGACAATGCGATTTGTTGAGTAGTTTAGTATTTATTAGAACATGTGTGCCTCCTTCCGTCGCTTTTGTTATCCGGAGGTCGCGCCACTCCCGTGCACTCATACGAAGTTGAGTTTTTTTTTCAAAAGAACAATGAGAGCAAAAAAAATCATTGTTGGTGTAGTTTATATAGAACAACTTTTCATTGTTATTCGTGGAAAAGGACAATACAAGTGGTCGAGTAGTTTAGTATTTATTAGGACATGTGTGCCTTCGTCCGTCTCTTTTGTTATCCGGAGGTCGCGCCACTTCCCGTGCACTCGTACGAAGTTGAGTTTTTTTTTCAAAAGAACAATGAGAGCAAAAAAAATCATTGTTGGTGTAGTTTATTAGAACTACATTTCTTTGTTATTCTCGGAAAAGGACAATGCAATTGGTCGAGTAGTTTAGTATTTATTAGGACATGTGTTCCTCCTTCCGTCGCTTTTGTTATCCGGAGGTCGCGCCACTCCCGTGCACTCATACGAAGTTGAGTTTTTTTTTCAAAAGAACAATGAGAGCAAAAAAATCATTGTTGGTGTAGTTTATTAGAACAACTTTTCATTGTTATTCGTGGAAAAGGACAATGCGATTTGTTGAGTAGTTTAGTATTTATTAGAACATGTGTTCCTCCTTCCGTCGCTTTTGTTATCCGGAGGTCGCGCCACTCCCGTACACTCATACGAAGTTGAGTTTTATTTTCAAAAGAACAATGAGAGCAAAAAAATCATTGTTGGTGTAGTTTATTAGAACAACTTTTCATTGTTATTCGTGGAAAAGGACAATGCGATTTGTTGAGTAGTTTAGTATTTATTAGAACATGTGTGCCTCCTTCCGTCGCTTTTGTTATCCGGAGGTCGCGCCACTCCCGTGCACTCATACGAAGTTGAGTTTTATTTTCAAAAGAACGATGAGAGCAAAAAAATCATTGTTGGTGTAGTTTATTAGAACAACTTTTAATTGTTATTCGTGGAAAATGACAATGCGATTTGTTGAGTAGTTTAGTATTTATTAGAACATGTGTTCCTCCGTCCGTCTCTTTTGTTATCCGGAGGTCGCGCCACTCCCGTGCACTCATACGAAGTTGAGTTTTTTTTTTTCAAAAGAACAATGAGAGAAAAAATCATTGTTGGTGTAGTTTATTAGAACAACTTTTCATTGTTATTCGTGGAAAAGGACAATACAATTGGTCGAGTAGTTTAGTATTTATTAGGACATGTGTGCCTTCGTCCGTCTCTTTTGTTATCCGGAGGTCGCGCCACTCCCGTGCACTCGTACGAAGTTGAGTTTTTTTTTCAAAAGAACAATGAGAGCAAAAAAAATCATTGTTGGTGTAGTTTATTAGAACAACTTTTCATTGTTATTCGTGGAAAAGGGCAATGCGATTTGTTGAGTAGTTTAGTATTTATTAGAACATGTGTTCCTCCTTCCGTCGCTTTTGTTATCCGGAGGTCGCGCCACTCCCGTGCACTCATACGAAGTTGAGTTTTTTTTCAAAAGAACAATGAGAGCAAAAAAATCATTGTTGGTGTAGTTTATTAGAACAACTTTTCATTGTTATTCGTGGAAAAGGACAATACAATTGGTCGAGTAGTTTAGTATTTATTAGGACATGTGTGCCTTCGTCCGTCTCTTTTGTTATCCGGAGGTCGCGCCACTCCCGTGCACTCGTACGAAGTTGAGTTTTTTTTTCAAAAGAACAATGAGAGCAAAAAAAATCATTGTTGGTGTAGTTTATTAGAACTACATTTCTTTGTTATTCTTGGAAAAGGACAATGCAATTGGTCGAGTAGTTTAGTATTTATTAGGACATGTGTTCCTCCTTCCGTCGCTTTTGTTATCCGGAGATCTTGCCACTCCCGTGCACTCATACAAAGTTGAGTTTAATTTTCAAAAGAACGATGTGAGCAAAAGAATCAATTTTGGCGTAGTTTATTAGAACAATATTTCATTGTTATTCTTGGAAAAGGACAATGCGATTTGTCGAGTAGTTTAGTATTTATTAGGACATGTGTTCCTCCTTCCGTTGCTTTTGTTATCCGGAGGTCGCGCCACTCCCGTGCTCTCATACGAAGTTGAGTTTTTTTTTCAAAAGAACAATGAGAGCAAAAAAATTATTGTTTGTGTAGTTTATTAGAACTACATTTCTTTGTTATTCTTGGAAAAGGACAATGCAATTGGTCGAGTAGTTTAGTATTTATTAGGACATGTGTTCCTCCTTCCGTCGCTTTTGTTATCCGGAGGTCGCGCCACTCCCGTGCACTCATACGAAGTTGAGTTTTTTTTTTCAAAAGAACAATGAGAGCAAAAAAATCATTGTTGGTGTAGTTTATTAGAACAACTTTTCATTGTTATTCGTGGAAAAGGACAATACAATTGGTCGAGTAGTTTAGTATTTATTAGGACATGTGTGCCTTCGTCCGTCTCTTTTGTTATCCGGAGGTCGCGCCACTCCCGTGCACTCGTACGAAGTTGAGTTTTTTTTTCAAAAGAACAATGAGAGCAAAAAAAATCATTGTTGGTGTAGTTTATTAGAACTACATTTCTTTGTTATTCTTGGAAAAGGACAATGCAATTGGTCGAGTAGTTTAGTATTTATTAGGACATGTGTTCCTCCTTCCGTCGCTTTTGTTATCCGGAGGTCGCGCCACTCCCGTGCACTCATACGAAGTTGAGTTTTTTTTCAAAAGAACAATGAGAGCAAAAAAATCATTGTTGGTGTAGTTTATTAGAACATCTTTTCATTGTTATTCGTGGAAAAGGGCAATGCGATTTGTTGAGTAGTTTAGTATTTATTAGAACATGTGTTCCTCCTTCCGTCGCTTTTGTTATCCGGAGGTCGCGCCACTCCCGTGCACTCATACGAAGTTGAGTTTTATTTTCAAAAGAACAATGAGAGCAAAAAAATCATTGTTGGTGTAGTTTATTAGAACAACTTTTCATTGTTATTCGTGGAAAAGGACAATGCGATTTGTTGAGTAGTTTAGTATTTATTAGAACATGTGTTCCTCCTTCCGTCGCTTTTGTTATCCGGAGGTCGCGCCACTCCCGTACACTCATACGAAGTTGAGTTTTATTTTCAAAAGAACAATGAGAGCAAAAAAATCATTGTTGGTGTAGTTTATTAGAACAACTTTTCATTGTTATTCGTGGAAAAGGACAATGCGATTTGTTGAGTAGTTTAGTATTTATTAGAACATGTGTGCCTCCTTCCGTCGCTTTTGTTATCCGGAGGTCGCGCCACTCCCGTGCACTCATACGAAGTTGAGTTTTATTTTCAAAAGAACGATGAGAGCAAAAAAATCATTGTTGGTTGAGTTTATTAGAACAACTTTTCATTGTTATTCGTGGAAAAGGACAATGCGATTTGTTGAGTAGTTTAGTATTTATTAGAACATGTGTGCCTCCGTCCGTCTCTTTTGTTATCCGGAGGTCGCGCCACTCCCGTGCACTCATACGAAGTTGAGTTTTTTTTTTTTCAAAAGAACAATAAGAGAAAAAAATCATTGTTGGTGTAGTTTATTAGAACAACTTTTCATTGTTATTCGTGGAAAAGGACAATGCGATTTGTTGAGTAGTTTAGTATTTATTAGGACATGCGTTCCTCCTTCCGTCGCTTTTGTTATCCGGAGGTCGCGCCACTCCCGTGCACTCATACGAAGTTGAGTTTTATTTTCAAAAGAACAATGAGAGCAAAAAAATCATTGTTGGTGTAGTTTATTAGAACAACTTTTCATTGTTATTCGTGGAAAAGGACAATGCGATTTGTTGAGTAGTTTCGTATTTATTAGGACATGCGTTCCTCCTTCCGTCGCTTTTGTTATCCGGAGGTCGCGCCACTCCCGTGCACTCATACGAAGTTGAGTTTTATTTTCAAAAGAACAATGAGAGCAAAAAAATCATTGTTGGTGTAGTTTATTAGAACAACTTTTCATTGTTATTCGTGGAAAAGGACAATGCGATTTGTTGAGTAGTTTAGTATTTATTAGAACATGTGTTCCTCCTTCCGTCGCTTTTGTTATCCGGAGGTCGCGCCACTCCCGTGCACTCATACGAAGTTGAGTTTTATTTTCAAAAGAACAATGAGAGCAAAAAAATCATTGTTGGTGTAGTTTATTAGAACAACATTTCTTTGTTATTCTTGGAGAAGGACAATGCAATTGGTCGAGTAGTTTAGTATTTATTAGGACATGTGTGCCTCCGTCCGTCCCTTTTGTTATCCGGAGGTCGCGCCACTCCCGTGCACTCATACGAAGTTGAATTTAATTTTCAAAAAATTCATGAGAGCAAAAAAATCATTGTTGGTGTAGTTTATTAGAACAACATTTAGTTGTTATTCTTGGAAATGGACAATGCAATTGGTTGAGTAGTTTAGTATTTATTAGGATTTGTTTGCCTCCATGCGTCTTTTTTTTTTTATTTTCAGTGTAATGATTTAGATTTTTTTATAGATGGTATCGAAAGTCAAAAGTTTGAAATCAATACTTTTGCATAGTGCGTTGTATTGATGTTAATTCTGTGATAAGACATTTTATTTTTGAATGATATATTTCCTTCGAAGTTTGTTTTTGTTCTTGGCGGAGTTGCCCTATCTTGCCCCACATACGTGTCATTTTGTTCAATTTTTCAAAAAACGGTTAGAGCAAAAAAATCATTGTAAGTGTGGTTTATTAGAATGAAGTTTGATTTTGTTTGTTGGGGAAGGCCAATGCGATGTGTTGAGTATTTTAGTATTTAGTAGGATTGATGTGCCTCCATTGGTGTGTTTTTGGGTACCCAGTTAAAGGATTTACAATTTTTTCTTCGATAGTATCGAAAATAAAAAAGTTAAAAACAATATTGTTGTATATTGTATTGTATTGTGGTTGATGTTATGTGAGGATAAATTGATTTTGAATTAGAGTTTTGCCTTGATGAGTGATTTTCTTATCCTGCGAGAGTGCGTTGTTGCGGGTGACTCGTGAGTGGTTTTGTTGAATTTTGCAAAAAAACGTTGAGAGCAAAAAAATCAGCGTGTGTGTACATTGTTAGAACAATGTTTGGTTCTGTTTGTTGGGAAAGGACATTGCGAAATATTGAGTAGTTTAGTTTTTATGAGGAATTGTATGACTTGAATTGTGTTGTTTCTTGACAGTAGTGTAAAGAATTATTATTATTTATAGGGAATATTAAATGTTGAATATTTCGAAACAACATTGTTGTATAGAGAATTGTTTTGTGGTTATTTTTGTGTCAAGAAAATCTAATTTTGATGGATAGTTTTTTTTCTACGAGTAGTTTTCTTACGCGTAGTTGTTGCGCCTGCCGGGCATTTCGAAAATTCGTTTTTTCTAAATTTTCGAAAAAACGCTAAGAGCAAAAAAATTAATGTTTATATATTTGAAAAGCACAAAAATAGCACAATATTTTGTGTATAAAGAAAATTTGTTTTGGCTAATTGGCTTTGCCAGCTTAACATTAAGCCAGCAAAGCCACCCATTTTTGGAAAAACCGTTGGAGCAAAAAAATTAATTTTTGGATATTTGGAAAGCACAAAAATAGCACAAAATTCTGGGTATAGAGAAAATGTGTTTTTTGAAAATGGCTTTGCCAGCTTAACGGACGTGTATCTCTGGGCGTCTCCCTTCCTCACACGACACGTCGCGCACCGGAAAGGGATAGGACCTGGACAGAGCTAGGTATTACTCGTTCACTTTACATTTGCAGACGACAGAATTAGGAACTTATGTTGTTTTGAAAGCGAAGGCCCGAACACACAACCGAGAATACACGAATGGTCCCGATGTCAATCAGCATCTGACCAATCAGCTGTCTCCGAAGACAGCACAAGCCGCTAAGGACACAGCTGACGAATTATGCCTTTCTGACAGTGAGCTGGAGTCGCGCTCTTGAATGATTAAGGTAACATACAATAAAATATATCACACCACACGCTATTCACAACAATCACGCACAATATTTTTATTTCTTCTTTGCACTTATCTACTGCTTAATGGTTATGTTCTTGCCCCGGCGGGGTTCTGTCTGCTGCTCACCGCCACCTATATCATATTAAACGGTCAGTATCCACTGCAGACGCGCGTTTCTCATTCAGTCGGCGGTGACTTCATGTAAACAGATCGCAGCGCTCCATCTGCAAATGTAAAGTGAACGAGTGATACTTGGTGTAATCTTACGCCGCGGGCTGACAGAAGCATGAATGAATGGGTAAAACCAATCGATAAGCCCAGAGGCGTATCGAGGAATTCAGGCGCCCATGGCAAGCATAGAATTTGCGCCCCTGCCAGGATACTTCAAATTAGGGTGATTGTTATTTGTTTTAACGGGTGCACTCAAAATTGCGCCCTTCGTGAGTGGTGCCCATAGCACGTGCCATGTCTGCCATACCGCAGATACGCCTCTGGATAAGCCTCTCTCTTTCTCTTTTATCCCAACGCAAATCAACGCATGCAGTCTAATTTTTGTATGCTTCATTTAAAGAAGTCCTAGCAATCGCTTTCTTTTCTTCTCAAAATCAACAAGCACGAACTGTCTTTGGTTTGGCTTGGTTTGGTTTGAAACCAGCGTGAATTCCTCTAGAAAGTCCCCTCCGAGGGCAATGCCTCCACGACCTTCTGTGGCTGAAGGCCGCGGGGACCCCGGTGCCTCCATTTCTGCAGGAGGGCGTTAAAAGTCCGGGTGGGCAACAAAGGACCCGGTGCCCGAGTGGCCTGCTTTGCCGCTTTCAAGGATGCGCTTGCGGCGGTCGCGCGGGCCGGCAGGTCATCGCCCGGCGTCACGTCGCCCCCCAGGACGCCCGGCACGCCGCCCTGGGCGACCGCCCCCCCCCCCCACAGGGAGGCCCAGGGGCAGAGCTCACTACATCACCCATCGCGCCATGCCCTCCCATGAATGCTCTTTGAAATACGACGCGGGTGGGGGCTCGGGAAGCTTACCGCCTTGATAATGCTTTGAGTTCACTTTATTTATTTGCTCTGCATTATTGAGAATTGTTCAGGCCGTTTTATCCTTTGTTTTACACAACAATGCCAGAAGATTTATGTTATTTTTTTAATTGCCATTTCGCTAGTGCGGATTCGATCCCCCCTTCATAGAAGACGTAGTTTTTCCATTGTGCTTGTAGTGTTTGTATTATTTTCCCCTTTCGTCTTTATAGGAAAATTTTGTTTCTTTGCGTTGGCAACATTTATACTTTTTTTGTAAAGAGTGAACAGAATTAGCGGTGAGTGACCATTTGTCTGTTCAGTTTATTAATCCAAGATGTCTGAAAGATGGGCAGAATGCGAAATAGAATTATTGAAGGATTTGCCTTAAGATGAAGATATTTTAAAAGTAATTGCAGATTAAGAGGACACTGAAGGTGAGTCTACAGTGGACTTGTGACCATGCGAGATAGCTCGGACCGACACCTCGATTACGAAAAATACTGCAAAAAAAATGCAGGGTTCATTTGGGAAAAGGTCAAAAGCTAAATTACAAATTACAGGACGCAATATAAATGAATGAACTTTACTGCACTCACAGAGTGACAAATAAACTAAGATTGGTAATAACAAATGACACACACAAAGTGTGACGATGAATTACGACGATAATCGAATTCGGGGAAGTCCCAATATTTCTAGAAAGCCTCACTCAGCAAACACGCACCTGTCTCTGGAACGACTAATTTATGCACTTTTATTTCGTTGTTTCATTTATTATTTTGTTTTTTTGTTGATAAATGTCGAGGAGCTTTGTTATTTCCTTTTTAAAATTTATCCTTGCCTGTTTAATTGTCGTACAATTTTTCAGGGTGTTGAAGTTTGAATATTACAATTATCTTTAGAAAAGATGACTGGAGTTAAATTTCAGGCAAAGAAAAAATTATTTAAAAAATAATATATTGCTAAATTGTTAGTTATAGGTCTAGTTAGTTCATTTGAGTACTACTTCTATAACAGTCCACAACTTCCGACCATTGTTATTACGTAAGTCATACATGCTAATAGTTGCAATTGAGGCTGTTAATCAATGTTTCAAATTAGCCACTTTTTACATTACAATCAAGATTAAAACCCAACACTGCAATGTCTTAACATTCTAGATAAACACATACGAGAGTTCAGTTAAGCATAAAGTCTACAGAAAGTAGTGTCGAAAAATACCCGCGACAACGAAGGAGCATTCAAAGTAAACATTTCTAACCTGGCGTTCGTGAAATATCTAACTTTCCCGCCCATTCATTATGATGTGGAACTAGTCGGTTCTTCCATTTGTTCGGTAACGATGTTTGCACCACCCCCCGATGGATGTTCTAAGCGCGAGCCACCGCTTGAAAGGCGGTCTTCGCAAGCCATTGTGGTGACCTGCCAAGGCGTTCATGCCACATTTCCACCAGAGAACACTAGGAAGCTAAATTTACGAGCGCGTCCTCTTCGCGCTTTCGCCGACAAAACACGGCGGGCGCTCGCCGAGGCTCTTCCCCCGCCCCCTCCCCCTTAAGCACTGCGACCGAATGACAAAAACATGGCCAAAATCTAAAAAAAATAAAAAATAAAAAAGACCAAAATCTCAAAAAAGGCCAAAATCTAAAAAGGCCAAAATCTAAAAAAGGCCAAAATCTAAAAAAGGCCAACATCTAAAAAAGGCCAACATCTAAAAAAGGCCAACATCTAAAAAAGGCCAACATCTAAAAAAGGCCAACATCTAAAAAAGGCAACATCTAAAAAAGGCCAACATCTAAAAAAGGCCAACATCTAAAAAAGGCAACATCTAAAAAAGGCAAACATCTAAAAAAGGCCAACATCTAAAAAAGGCCAACATCTAAAAAAGGCCAACATCTAAAAAGGCCAACATCTAAAAAAGGCCAACATCTAAAAAAGGCCAACATCTAAAAAGGCCAACATCTAAAAAAGGCCAACATCTAAAAAAGGCCAACATCTAAAAAAGGCCAACATCTAAAAAAGGCCAACATCTAAAAAAGGCCAACATCTAAAAAGGGCAACATCTAAAAAAGGCCAACATCTAAAAAAGGCCAACATCTAAAAAAGGCCAACATCTAAAAAAGGCCAACATCTAAAAAAGGCCAACATCTAAAAAAGGCCAACATCTAAAAAAGGCCAACATCTAAAAAAGGCCAACATCTAAAAAGGCCAACATCTAAAAAAGGCCAACATCTAAAAAAGGCCAACATCTAAAAAAGGCCAACATCTAAAAAGGCCAACATCTAAAAAGGCCAAAATCTAAAAAAGGCCAAAATCTAAAAAAGGCCAAAATCTAAAAAAGGCCAAAATCTAAAAAAGGCCAAAATCTAAAAAAAGACCAAAATCTAAAAAAAGACCAAAATCTAAAAAAGGCCAAAATCTAAAAAAAGACCAAAATCTAAAAAAAGACCAAAATCTAAAAAAAGACCAAAATCTAAAAAAAGGCCAAAATCTCTAAAAAAAACTTCGAATCCAAAGTTGACAATATAGTGTGCCATACTCGACTGCCAAACCGAGAGAGGTTGCCCATCAATTGATGCAGTGCCTCTGACCGGAGGTCCTAGGTTCGAGTCCCGACGGTGGCACGGTTTTCGACACTAGCTAATTCAGTCGCTGTCTGGAGGAGAACTCAGTCGCTATCCGGAAGAGGTCATCAGACTGTCACCGTCGGAACTCGAACCTAGGACCTCCTGGTCAAAGGCATTGCGGGGACATCAGTTGATTCCGTGAGCCACTTCTCCCAGTTCGTTTCTAGAAGAGTGGAGGTGAAATAAATACTGATTCATAATAGAAACATTTTAGCCGGTCGTAGAAAAAAACCTTTATGTATAGCTCGACCAAGTTGAGAATGATGTTTACAGGAGCGCGCCACCGTCTGTGTTTACAGCCGAAACGACAGAGACGGAGATATAAGGATACTCAAATCAAAATTAAAATGAGACCGTGCTAAATTATTGCGAAAAAAGGAGCGATTTATTTCGTCGAAAATCTAGTATCTTCCCAATGAATATTTTAACTGTATTTGGACACGTCTGCACCTCATATTGGAAGAAATAAAATTTTACTTTTCTCTGCAAAACGATTTAAAAGTTTGAAACTAATTCCTTCGATGAGCAGTAACATTCATATAAATCCATTAATTTAACTCAAGTAGTTTCTCAGAATATATACTACATAACATACTTGTTTATGTAAGAAGTAATTGCCACCGTAATGAAGAATATTGTAGATTCTTTCAACATAAAGTTAATGTTTTGGTACTTTATTGCATACCTAACAAACCGCCTAAAGCTCATGTACAAAAAGATTAATGAAGGAGGATACAAAATGTTTAAATTCAATGAATACGTATTAAAAATTCAATATAAATAGATTTTTATTACATTCTTGTACTAGAACTGTGAAAAGTAAAAAAGCAACTTAAAAGGAACAAAAATAAAATAGTCAGTGCAAATCTTTCGTAATGTGTTTCTGCAGTTATTTGTATTTCATCAGTCTCTATGAAGGAGGCCATGGTTGATTCCGTAGAAGCAGTCTCAGAACTCGCTTCACGCTCCTGGCGACTTTTGTTAGCTAAACTGACTGTACAGACCCGTGTTTGCACTGTTAGTTCCACGACGCGCCGCAATCGCATCCTTCATTCTTCGCTTGGTCGAGTTATACCTCTTGATCGTGAAAATATTGTTTCTTACACGACCTCCCTTGATATTTTGCCTCGGCCTATCGATCTCGGCCAAAAAATAAATGAATTTGGTCGATCAAAGAAATCACTCCTTTCCCACCCTTAACATCGGTTGAGCTTTTGTCCTAGGTTTGGGCGCTCGGCCCATCGTGCGTTGCCACCCGCGTCGGGGTGGCCGCACCGCGGGGGGGGGGAGGTGCGCCTCGCGGTAGGTCGGAGCGCGTTGCCTGTCTGCCCCTCACAATTGGGTCACTCGGCGCTGGGTCTTCCTGGGCCGCGCACAAATGCTGGCGCGTCCACTCCAGTCATTCGGGCAGCAAGGCGAGACGAATGGGTCGCCAGGCGGCGAAGGGCAGCGGGCGGTCATCGCCCAAGGACGTAGACATGGCTCAGCCGGAGCGCTCAGGGGTTGGGAGGGGGGGGCGCAGCGAGACCAGGCTCTGGAGGTGGTTTCCCTTGGTTGCTGCCATCAGTACCATTGAAACTAAGGAATACCCAATACTCCGATTACAACAGGAAGTCTTTTCAAGGTCACGAGCTGGCAAGAGAGGGACGACACATCGTATCGCGAGCTTAGTTACGATTTAAATTTTTGGCATTGACGTTCCCCATTCGCTGACAGTGTCCCTCCACTCTTTTCAGCTCGCGACCTTGAAAGGACTGCGTGTTTTAATCGAAGTATTGGTTTTAAGGTGGAATGTAGCTGGCATTTAAATTATGATCACAGGTGTTGTCATTGCCAACAGTGATAGCAATTGAAACATTGTTGGAAATGACAACGCCTGTGATCATTTAATTTAATCGAAGTATTACAAACGGGCCACAGTCAGCACGCTCTCCTTTTTCCCTCAACCTTATCCCACCTCTCCTCTTACACATACGTTTACTTTTCCATGTACCATACTACTGCACTTTTCGGGAGTCCAAGGGGGAGCTTAGAGCATTTTCCGGAGGGGGTTGCCTCGCTAGAAAAGATACCTGGAGAGAAAAGCACCACAAACCGACATGTAGGATGACGGCGCCGGATGATATCAAGTTCCAGAACCGGGTATACACCGCCACCGCCGTGATGCAAACACACACTACACTTACGGGATTAACGACCAACTCATTTGATGCGCACGGAAATTCTTTCACTTACCAGGCCTGGAGAAGCGTGGATTCTGGTAATATTTGAGACCGTTATTTTGACGACACATCTCCGTCAAGTTTTTCGGCGCCCGTGGTCCTAAAAGCGCCATTTGCTCTTGTAGACGCTTGCGATGTACTCGCGGTCGCTCCGCTTAGCCCGAGATTGGTGGCTGACAACATGGCAGCGCGACGTCATCTACCCGACCCAACTCCTGACCGCTGCTTTCCGAGCAGCGAAGCCTACGAGATCCTGGGCAGCGAATGCTAGATTACTGAAGACGGCGCCAGGCGTGCCAACGCTGCGGGTAGAAACCCTAGTTCCAGAGAATAGCGCAATCTGAACTGTCACCTCCATTTAATTTCCTTTCAGCCGATAGCACCGCCAGGCAGCATTCAGAAGTTAAGGTAAAACGATAACAATCGGAGGCATTATGGAGAATTTCGAGTAGTTTACAATTTTCTTTTCGTAGTTCCCAGTTCACGCACTGTACCGCTAGAGTTCAACTGGACATAAAATGGCGGACTCGGCGGCGCAAAAGAATGTGCTACTCTCTATATCTACAGAGTCTAGCTGCGGGAATTGTGTGCATCAGGGATTCAGGCACATCGCCTTCCCCTTCCGTGTTCTATGACGCAGGGAGTGAGCAAAACTCCGCGACGCACGCGACGATCGCCGTGGCCGGCGGCCATCATTCATTGACTGACGTTCTCGGGTAAAGAGCTCGGAACACAAACGAACTGAGATATAATGCCATTGCCTACGAATCACCGAAATTGTTCTAAAAAGACAAGAATAGCATATTAATTCTTTTTTCAAATACACATCGATGCAGAAATCCTACTTAATCTTGAAAAACAAAAAAATGTAATCATCATATGAAATGACGTTGAATTTGCACCCTAGTTGTAATTTATTCGTTACTTTAGGTACTTTGAACTTAGATATATATCATTTCAGTATTTACCATGTACTATAAAAATTGTAGGCCTTTTCAGGCCTTCTCGACATATTTGTGTGTGTGTGTGTGTGTATGATTAAAATCCCAACATATGCAACTGTGCAGCTTAACGTTTCTTGTTTTTGTTTGTAAATGCACTACTATTCCGCTTTCAGCTCTGTGCGCATAAATAGTGTAGCTGGTTCAAAATCCGCAGTGTCATTGTCTTGTCACCTTTGTCTAAAACAAAACGAGCGTGAAGTTTCTTTATTCTAGCAGTCTTGGATAAAAACATTTAAACGAAAGGTTACCTATGTATTTGTTTTTCAGATATCGAGTGAATGTAGAATGGGTAATTGATAAAAGAGAAGGATGATTCTCAAATGAAAATATGTATTCTTACTTACTTACGGAATTTACGGATGATTACGGATTAATGACATTAGCAGTTGACGCGCTCTGAATCACTAATTAATCAATCAATTAATCAACCAGCACGTTGTAGTGTGGGAGCTTCGGTGCGAAACGTGAGAGAGAAGAGAGTAAGAGAGGGGGAATGGGAGTTTGTGGGGAACGAGAGAAGAGACAGAAAAGGGCGGCAGGGAATAAAGCTCCTAGCGAGTAGATCACTGCGTGGGCGGCGCACGTCAACGCGTGTGGGCGGTGCCCCGGGTGAGGGGTTCGTTCCGCCGCCGGTCGCCAGGGCGCGTGCGCGCGCTCGACCCCCGTCGCGGCGCCGACCCCCTCCCCCTGCTGTCGCCGCCGCCGCCGCTGTCCGGCGCTGTAACGTTATGTGACAACTTGCTTAATATATTCATACAAATATAGTTAGCGCGCCCGCGTCCACGCGCCCTGACAGCAATGACAGCCGTAAATTTCCATCAAGTCACAGTTTGTTAGGCTTCAGCGGCTTCGACAGGCGAGCGAACAGACGGCGACAGTAGCAGTGACGGTGGCGGAGGCGGTGGCGGTGGCGGTGGTGGTTGCGGTGACGGTGGTGGTGGATGTTGCGGGGGTTGGGGTAGCGGTAGCGGTGGCGATCACGGTGACATTTTGAGTAATGGTCGACTGCTAGTGATTCTGGGAGATCACTAGTCTCGTAAGTGTAGTGCATGATTTTTCTTCGGAAGTTGGCTGTGATCTTCTCAAGCTGGATGGCGAGATTCGGCGCCGACCTAACGTCGGCTAGCAGGGTTTTCCCTCAACCAGGTATCTACCACCAGTGGGGCACCGCCACAGCCGGTACAAGATCAACGTTCCCGACCGGTCTCCCGGTACATGTGGCACTGTAGTGCATGTAAGTGTAAAGAGTGAGGATATGACAAGGAAAGGGAAGGAAAGAAGGAAAGAAAGCGTTCCGTGGCTCTTTTGTTGGGGTAATGCTCCGGTATTTGCCTGGTGCTGATCGGAGGACCACGGAAAACTACCGACCAGAGTAGCTGGCCGCGAGAATTCTGCTCCCGACAGCGACTGAATTCGACTTAGCTGACTTGCTAGTGGAGGTGGCGGCAGTGCATGTGATGACGACAGTGGTGATGGCGGTGGCGGTTGAAGGGGTGGCACTAGCGTGTGTGAGGATTGATGATAGCAGCATGAGTTGCGGTGGGCACGAGAAGTGGCAATGGACGGGATAGTGAGATGGACAACTACAACGTAACTGCTGGACAACTACAGCGCTACTGTAAAGGTAATAAATGAGATTCGATAACAGTGGTGGAGTTGGGAGGAGTGACCGTGTCAACGAAAGACTTCGGATGTGTGATAGTTGCTTCAGTAGCGTTGAAGAGTGAGAGATAGCAAGTCTTGGGGTGGCCCTAATACTGGTAATTACTGTAGTATGTGATGGGAAGTAAGCTTTGTGATTACTGGAGAGAAAATGATAACATAATTTGGGGTGATAAATGCGGTGCAGAGGATCGAGAGGAGGGCGGTGCTAAGGGACAGCAATACTTCTACATTCTCGTATACGTTCTATCGAGAAAGTTATGAAATGGTAGAAAAAATTGATATTTCGTTGAAAACACGCGCTTTTGGTGTTCCTGATACTAAAAACCGGACTTTTTCTGTCCGTCCCTCCGTTGTCCATGCATCCGTACGTGTGTCTTTTAACAACGGTATTGTTTTTTTTTCTAAAACTTTCATAATATAACTCAGTAAATTTTTTTTAGTTTTTAAAAGACTCTCTTTTGATTAGCTAAAAAACTTTGTATTTCATTTTTAGGTTTTTCACATTTGCTTATAAGTCCAGACAAGTTTTAAATAACTTATTTCACTAAAAGAATAATATTTGAAGTTTTAGTCCAATTAATAATTAATAAATAATTTACATATTTTATTTTCCTCCTGTGAGGGGTGAATCGGATCTTTTGTATATTACAAAATATTGAAATGAATTTTCGGTAAAAATATGCCAACATACTGGAAGAAAAATGACGATATTTCTGTACAATGATCTAATGCAGAAACCCGCATTGGCAAACGCCATCGTGGTAGGAGCCCACCCCAGGAGCTCGGTGCCAAGTGTAGAGTTGGAGGTTCGCGCTACGTATGGCGTGCGTTTTCATCATGTAATACGCCATCTGAATATCCTTCCATCCATAATCTCATGGTCAGACTCTAAAAGGCACATTGCGACCGTCATTAGCTGCTTAATGGGGAGATGTTAGCCTCATCGGTCGTCTCATAACGTAATATGGCAGTCAAAAATATAAAAATGAAAAAACATTTTTTGATCGAGAGAGACGATCTTATTATTTGTGTTCTTGTACGTCCAGCGTCTTCAAAGCGCCCGCGCTGATTTAAACCACTTTAAATCAAATTCTTTAATGAAAAAAACGGTGGTTCCAATTTAAGATTTCAAAGTTGCCTCCACCTACCCCCAGGGGGCGAGGGAGGGATATTTTTGATTTTAGGTCAGGCAGATTTTCCCAATGGAGATACTATTTTTTTGTCTGGAACATGTGTGGATCGTCTCTTTCGATCAAAAAATGTTTTAGACCAAACTTCTTAATTTTTCAGTGTAGAGTCCGAATCTGTAATAATAAATGGGGGTTCCCATTTACGATTTCAAAGTTGGTTCCCACCTCGCCCTCAAGGGGCGAGCGGGGAATTTTGATTTTAGGTCTAAAAGATGTGTCCCTTAGAGATATTAATATTTTGTCTTTGATTTTTTTTGTATGTCGCATATTTTTCGAGTTATTTTGATTAGTCAAGTTAAATGAGACACTCTGTATAGTATTGACACATGTATCAGAACCAATATACCGGTATTGAAAAGATAGCTTTGCCTTTATCGGTATCAATATAGAGATATATTGAAAGTCAGGTATTGGTATTGATGAATACATCATTTGAATTCCTAATGTGCAGAGCGGGGTGGGGAGGACACAGACGCGTTGATGTCGCCGTGGCGCCTACAGTTTTTGCATGTGTAGACCTCTCCCATCCGTCGCGGCGCCCAGGGCGTTTATTTGCTCTTCTGTTTATTAGGTTTTTAGGAGTCTGAGCTAAACATGTGAAAATCGTCTACCGCAAACTATTACGTCACACCTCGACTTACAGCGTCCTGGGTGGGTTTGTTTAATTAACTCAGTTTATGCTGTTTCTTCTAATAATATTTAGATGGTATTTATTTGCATGAAAAAATATTTTGTGTATTTTTTACAAAATATTGGATGACTTTATATACACATTTCTCACTAGTAATAAGGACATATTTCTACAAAAACAAATAAATTCAAATTTTCAGAAACTGAAAAACTGCGGACGATCTGTTACGTTAAAACCAGACTCTGGATCGGAAATGCCAACACAAATAGATATTTTCTTCTAAATATTATTCACAGGAAATACGTATTATATTTCACAATGAACAGTCACATTGTTTTTAGTTAAGTCGACTTTATGCAATAATGTAACCCTACAAGGTTATAAAAACGGTTAATGATGTCATCAATTCACTGTCTGGCCAATTCGTTACGTAGAAATATTTCTGCCCGTCACCAAGAATCGTTAATTTATACTCTGGCAAAAATAAAATTTCAAATTTTTCGCAGGTGGGTTAAAACTATGCGAAGCACATTATTCCCAATCACCCAGAGGAAAGTTATTTTACATTATGCAATTTTCTCTGAAGAAAGTTTTAGGGAAAAATAGACTGAAGTTAAATAGGAAACTAAAAATTACAAATAAAAATTGTCTAACAATGGTTTATTTTTACAAAATATTTAAATTAATAATTTTACAAAGACCTAGAGAATGTATATGTAAGTACCAAAAGTGCAACTACGTGCATTTAATTGATAGGAACGCAAACATAATTTTAGGGGTGAGTGGATTGTAAGTGCTATTTTCCAATGTCCCAACTAGCCTTCCTAAATTATTTGACACTGACTGATGTCAACTGATGTCTGGGCGACCACCCGGGGGTTTTGGATGTTAATAGGTGTCCGTGCTTGATAGTAAAGACATCTGAAAGAAGAGACGTGCGTTTTTGGTTAACCGTCTCCCCTGACTTATTCTCAATATGCATGCAAATTCTAGAATGTTAACATGAGTGGTGCGAATTGCTACATACCCTCCTTCTACTATATTAGGTGATTTTGACGCCTTGAATACAAGGAGAATATTCCCCTCAGTTTGGCAGTTTTTAAGTTTTTTCTTTACGGTAGCTTTTGAGGTTTCTTATTTTTTTCCAAACGACTTTTGCCCGTCTAAGCATGTCCGAACTGTATCGCTTTTCAAGGTCGTTTCTCTTTCACGACGAAGAAGAAAGAAAGGAAGGAAGAAAGAAAGAAAGAAAAAGAAAATAAAATGTTTTCATCTTTCGTTTTTGCTCGAACCTTTTTTATTGTGAAGAACAAAGTAACAACACGTGATACAATGTTGTTTATATCTCTGCCCCTTCCGATAGCATTTTGGCTGTGAAACGGAAGGAAAACAAATTATATATTTAGCAACACAACTGTACTGAAGAGTCCCCTTTCTGTCACACGAAAAGGGACTTATACAAATACTACAACCTCTGATATCCCTTTACAATTTTCATACATTTTGTTTCCATTACGCATTTCCCAACTTACGTGATGTTCAAAACTCGGAAAATTAATGGTTGTTATTCTCCAAGGGAAATAAAGGATCAATTAGTTCACGTTGGTTGGTATGGTTGGTAGTGAGTGTGGGGATGTATGTCTCTAGAAAATTAATTTCCTATCTACATTAATCCTCGCCATTTCTGTTCAGATTTGGGTAAGAACTTCACGTTGTCACTGCATAGAAAAATGTCGCAGCAGAGAGCGCAAAAAGATCACCAGATCCAAGACTGCATAATGTTATGCAACAAACACAAGAATTCTAATCTACAAATTAGAATCCTTGTATTACCATTGCCCGTCAATGGAAAAATACTGCAAAATAAAAAGCACCATTAAAATAAATCTTGTATGAACATGAAAGGTTTATTTAGGACCCAAACATAAAGAAAAATTAATATAATGGTAAAAATGTATAGAAGTTGGGACTTAAAGGGGCTAATAACAATTCAATAAATAATGATTAGATTATCTTATATTGTAACTGAAATGACAACGTGCGATAATGAAGATACCACGGCAATGTATTTACACAATATCACACAACTAATAATTCTAAAACGGCGCCTGAGGTATTGTTTAATTAAGGTTTGGTGATTTTTCCAGGCGTGCTGTGCAAAATATATTGATAATACGGCCCAATACACACTTTTGTCCTGAAAATAAAGATTTGTTTTAATGGTGTAACAGAAATACATTTGGGGATCAAAAGGCAATATTTACGACGAAAACACTATTCCGCGACTTAAAGTACAAAATACATGACCAAAATAAAAGGGAGATCACTACAAGAGGACTTGCCGGATATTTTTAAACGGATAAAAAGAGCAGACAATTTCAATTTATCTTCCGTTGACAAATCGATGCAGATGGCCTGCTGCTAATATGGCCCAGGTGAGCTACAGAGGTGTCATGAAAAACTCTACGTAACAGTTTATAAACTAATTCGTCGATATGACGATGTTTGTTCTTGATTCTACATTCAAAATGGTAGAAGAAAGAATAAGAGAGAAAAAATCATTAGTTTCCTTGAACCATAATAATTTCGGTATATACCTAGAATGCCGTAAGGTGTGTGCCAACAGTAGAAAAAACATCCTTATTGGCTGATCTTGCTGTGAGTGAGGAACAGGTACTGTGTGCGGAGAGAAAAATATACTCATCACTGACTGGGGAAAAACATTTGACCGTTATTTAGTGGTTTCAGCACAAACAACGTTCGCAACATGTTCTCATTTTAGCAGATAGGCCATAATAGGAAGAAACTTTATTATTAAAGTTTTACCTCAGTTACTTCGTTCTTCAAATTTCCATTTCTGAAGAAAATAAACAGAAAATAATTTGAATAAAATAGGAAACCTCTTAATTACTATCTTAATTTAGTATAAGACCTTTATAAAATGTTAAATGTCTACTGGATTCGGAACACTTTTAAATCCACATATTTTAAAAGTTCGATAACAGCATCGTTAGAGCTTGGTCGGATTCCTTCCTTGAAAATCGAACGAAATATTCATTTGCAGTCTGCGAAACAAACGACTACGACTCTCACGCACATTTACAATTCATATTGTTTCAATATTCATTGAAATTTACATTTACAATGAAAATTGTTAGATCGTGAAGAATAGTGTGTTAGTAGGCACGAAATGCGATACGATCGCTTAGCTCAGCAACATGACCAAAAAACTAAAGACGATTTCCGAGAAATAAAGTCGCAATTGACCTACTTCTCTAATAAATACACATGCCGGGAAACCATCATGCATGCGTAGTGAAAGATCAAGATACGTCGTGGTCAACAATGAACAACTAATGACTTTTTAAGGTGGTTTGGGAGTGTTACGGCCTCTCTTAATTCGAGGGTCAATAAGACGAAAGGGCTACCATTATTTTTCCTTGTAACTCCTGATTGCAAAACTTCTCATTGGTAAACGTAAGCAAGGAAGGGGGGATTAGCAACGCAAGGTTAGCGTTTGTAGTTTCAGCGTTTTCAACATCATTTATGTAGTGAATTGAAGAGGATGACGGGTCTGATGTTTTTGTAAAAATACTTGCAGGCTCCTCTCCCAGTTTTTCTAAAAATACTTGCAGGCAGTCGCAGGAGCACTACTCTAAACAACGGGTCACGATCCCCGCGTGATCGTCCTTTGCTCATCCAGCCCTCTTCCAATTTTTAGAGCTGAACGTTTTGCTGGTCTTCCAATTCCATGGGGGGCATCTCCGATAATCTGGCAAGACAAGGCAATTCTGAAAGTTCGTATATTTTTGACTGGCGATCAGCAGCCACACCGTTGTCTCTGCATCATTACTGAGCTGGAGATTCTAATGCTCAAGTGTCGACGGAGGCGAATTTGAGACACCAGCTGTAGAGCTGAGCCGAATTCAGCTGCTGTCTGGAGCAGAATTCTGGCTCTCATCATAGTTTTCCGTGGTTTCTCCGATCAATAACAGTCAAATGCCGGAGCTGTACCCTAACAAGCGGGCCACTAACCATTTGCGATCCTTGTCTCTGTCTCTCTGTTTGCACACACACTCACACACACATGCACATACACACTTACGTGCACAGGTCTATTGCACATGTCTGGGAATCAGTCGAAAGCTTCAAGTTTGTCCGAGCTGTACCAGTACTGCATTGGAGGAGACACGTACAGGACGTCAGCTGCTACACCGCCAATCGATGTGAGAGTTGGAAGACTAGTAAGCAAACCTAGTTGCCGATAAGGCACACTGACGTGTCAAGATTAATATATTTCAAATAATTTTTTTTTTCGAATTGCATGAATATATTTCTACGAAATGTTGTAATAGCAAGAAGTCATGGAAATTTTAGTTGCGAGATTGTATGTGAAAATGTAGAAAATTATTATTTATGCACCAAGGACGTAATAGGGGTTTTAATGACCGAGCGGAGACAAAGGCCCGAGGGTTTTTCGACGTCCAGATGAGACCCAGTTCACGCCAGTAGCACACACAAAATTTTGGTTTTTACCTAAATTTAATAATTCCGCTTTACTTATTAACTAATAACCTAGAGGTTAACTTGACTGTTTGTCTTTTATTATTTCCTTCTCTTAATTCCCTTTCAAAATACCCTCCTTGAAAAGAACACCAATCAACATCAAGAAAATCAATCAACTGTTTTAATCTTTCCCTCATCACCACGATACTCTCGATCCACGTAGTAAATCATGCAATGTTTATGGAGCTCGGTATTCAAGGAAATAATAAGCAAATATAGAATCAGCAAAATACAAACATATTTTGTCGTTTCGTTGCTATTAACAGAAGTCAGAGAGCTTTGAGGGAATGAAGAAAGACGCATCTTGCGAGGTCCGCGACTACAACGGTCGAATTTAAGCAAAGCTGTGGATCACGTGCAGGGGCGCCGAGAAGAAACAAAGGGCATGGGGCTGTAGATTCACGGGGCACCTGTTTCCAAAAAGAGCTCCTCTCATATTATTATTAATATCATTATTATTATTATCATTATTAATAATTATTAACGTGGTAGGTGAATTATATTTCCACAGCAGTTGAATGTATGTTCTTTTAAATGTATTGAAGAATTGAATTTTGTTTACACTTTCGAAGCCCCAATCAGGTGGGGGCCTGGGGAAGCTGCGCCAGCTGCCCCATCCTCTGGGGGCCCGTGATCCCGTGTGACATTTCGTCTCCAGGTGGCCGGGCGCTCGGCGGAAGGTGCGGCGCGTCAGGGGCGTGCGTGGGTGGGCCGCAAGGACTTCGCTCATTAGGCGGCGCGGACACGCCCCTCCCACCTCGCCCCCGCCCCGCGGGCGCAGCGCACCTCGCGGGGGCGGCGGGGGCGGGAGCGCGGGGGCGGTTAAATCTCCGGCGCGCGCGCCACCACGGCCGCCGCCGCCGCCGCCGGGGTGCTGGCAGACTTAGTGCCGCCACTAGATCACGGCCTTTGTGGCGCGTCGGAGGCCGGCCGGCGCCGCTTTTTTCTCTTTATAAGCACTCGTTCTCCCGCTCCATTAAGTTTAAAGGCCGTGCGTCAAAGCCCGAGGGCCGTCTGGGAAAAGCGCTCATGAAAGCTCGCGAGCGAGCGCGCGCACAAAGCCTGGGCGACGGCGGCGGCGGCGGTGGCCGCGAGCGCACAACCGCACCGTCCTCTCCCCTCTCCGCCCTCCCCTCCCCTCCCCCGGGCTCCGCCCCGCGCTGCCGTGCCCGGCTATTTGTGCCCGCGTGAAGGGAAAATATATGGCCGCTGCTTACCTAATCGTATTTCCCTCTGCCCCCACAGCGGCAAAGAATTTGCGCGCAGCGTGTGCCAGATGGATGGGGGTCTTTACATGCTCCGAAGAGTGCGGCGGCTCGGGCCGGTGCGACGCGGGGTGCTGGACCGCCCTCCCCGTGCCCCCGCCCGCCCTTCCGCCGCCTGTTTTGTGTCTCCGGTGGCGGAATCCGCCGGCCCCGCCGCCGCCCCCGCGCCCGACGGCCGTGACAGTCGCAAATTGCCCTCCGGGTGCGCGCCCCCCGCGCGAATCCGCGACTGCGGCTCCCGCACGCACTAATCGCCCGGGTGAGCACCTCACCCCCACCCTAACCCCCTCTTATCGCGCGGCGCGCGGTGGGTGGCTTTCCGCAAGACTCCCACCGCACGCCTGCGCTCGACGCGCCAGACACGTGAAGGTGGCTCAGGGCATCAACGGACATCACTGCAATGCCTCCGACCGGGAGTCCTGGGGCGCCAGTCCCAACTGTGTCAGGATTTTCGACACTAGCTAGACAGATCGGTCGTATTCAGCAGCCGTCTGGAGGAGAATTCTAGCTGCTTGCTGAGCTGATCGGTAATTTTTCATTGTTTCTCCGATCACTATCACGTGATTGGCGCAGCTGTACCCTAACAAACGGGCCACGGACCGCGCTCGATATTTCATTCCACTTCCTTGTCCTTTCCTCACCGCTTACATACACACACTTACCCTCACATGCCCTGCACTACCACACATGTCGGGAAGCCAGTTGAGAGCTTCGAGCTTTTCCTGTCTGGGGTGGTGAGACGCAGATAGGAGATACCTTGCTGGGGAAAACAACGCAAGCTGACGGGGAAGTCGCCGCCGGATCTTGTCAGGGAATGGAGAAAGATCATCGCCACCTCCCGCAAAAACATGCACAACATTTACGGGAATAACGACGTTAGCAGTTGACGCGATTAGTTGAACAACTAAGGAATCAATCGATTGCTCCTCTTCGACTCTAGTTGCACGCGGAAGCTTTTGAGTGGAATTTGAAACATGGGGCACGGGCTCTTTGATTTACACAGTAATTCTTGTGTACTAGATAGGATATCTAGCAGCGCCTCCGATGTTTTAACAGTTTTAAAAGTATTTTCATACTTATTAATTTGAATTTTTAAAAATTAGGTTCGAAGATTTAAAAATTAAATTCGAAGATTTAAAAAATTCGAAAAAAATTATCAGTTCCGCAGTGCGGAATTCGCATCGGCAGCCCGACGCGGCGAGTGATAACTGGCCTGTGATAAAAGACCCAAATAAAGGGGTTTGTTTAACAATCCTTTCCTATGATTTCATATGTCCTTATTTGCTATCTATTTTCTAAACACTTAGTATTAAATGTTATTATTATTATTATTTCAATTATTATTATTATTATTATTATTATTATTATTATTATTATTATTACAGGTTCTCTAAGGAAGTTGGGAATTATGACCAGTTTCTTATTTGTGTTCGAAAAATGGCATGACGAACATTGCAAAATGTCCATTGCCATTATCCTGCCAATTCAGTGTTCTTATTTTATCTCTGAGATGGAAATGAATCATTTTTTAAATCCATGAGTTTAGTTGTTGGGAGCTGTCGAAATAGTAGCCAAGAAAGGGGAATAAATATGAGCAGCAATGTAACATGCTCAATGAGGGGATATCTCAAAAGAAAAAAAATGGTAAAAACCAGTCCCAAAAAGGTCCAGGTCACATTTCAAGAAATGCACTTTAATTCCAAGAAATAGGATCCTTACCACAAAGTCGAGAATTACAGCGTGATATTTGGGTCATTAAAAACTCTTTTGTAAAATCTAAAATGACTTTCTTATTGCTTCGGTGACGTCGATTTTCTCCTGAAACAATGGACTCCGGATACTCTATTGTCCATTCCTTTCCTATATTTTAAGTTTATTTTTTCTTTCGCAACTGCAATCCCTAAGTCTCGTCGTTTTAGAGATATTACGCTTCCACTCTTATTGCCTGAGGAAACGAACTGTATGTGCACTAGAGTGACAATAATTTATGAACTACAGTGTCGGTTAATCTCAAATACTTTTTTTCTTCATCCATGTGTCCCATGGATGAAATACAACGCGAAATAAAATTGCTCGTTAAATGGAATTGCTAATTTCCGTGTGTACGGGACACTCATTCCCGACAGACGTCGATGAATGTGTTGCAAGTGGCCTTCTAAGAACTGCGGAGCATATGAGTTCTGCTGGAGGATGAGATTGATGATTTCCCATTCTGTGCAGCCCCAATCTCCGGGGATGGTCGCGATAAATAAAAGAAAGCGACGCGTCACCCGGTGCACGCGGAAATGGATGGCATTGGCGGCCGCCACCGCCGCCAGCGTCACGGCCGCCGCCTTTGAAACCCAGGCGCTTTGTCACCAGCGTGACACGAGGCATCGACGGAATGAATGAGCATGCTCCTTCGACGCGCTGTTGGGTGGTCCCCCTGGCATAAATTTCGGCGGTGGTGAGAAAGAGACGGCTGCGTTGGGCGGGGCCAGGCGGGCGGGAGGGGCCTGGTGGGCAGGCGGGGCAGGGCGGGCGGGCGGGGCGGGGCAGGGCGGGCGGGCGGGGCGGGGCAGGGCGGGCGGGGCGGGGCAGGGCGGGCGGGGCGGGGCAGGGCGGGCGGGGCGGGGCAGGGCGGGCGGGGTAGGGCGGGGCAGTGCGCGTGGGTGGGTGGGCGGGGCAGGGCGGGCGGGCGGGCGGGCGGGCGGGCGGGACCAGGTGGGGAAAAAGCTGGGCAGCGTGCGCAGGTAATGTGGTGACGGCGGGAGGAAGCGGGAGGACAAGAGATTATTGTGGACAGTAAAGGCTCCATCAGCTGCACATAGTGTGCCTCGCACACTGGTAAAATGGCAACTGGAAGGCAGAGACTTGCAGATAGCCGATGGGAGAGAAAGGAGGATGAACCACACGACCAAAATTTCCAATGATCCGCTCACTGTAGTTTGAGACGAACATAGCATTTGAACCACAATTCGGTGAGAAAACAAGGAATGTCCGAAACCGCGAATGCACCCGGAAACTACATTTAATGAAACAAAATTTTACATTTCAGAAATTAGAGAAAAATAAAGAATTCTCAACCTTCCCTCGGGATCCCCTTGTTGTCATGGGGACTCTAAATATCGTTGGCTACAATGATAGAGGAAGATGATATATTCTCTTGCTGAATCACGCAGTGGAGTTGACGTTGGGAACTGAAGTTAATGATGCGACGCAGTGGCTGAAATCTATAGTCAGAAGATATAGCGCGCGAAGAAAGTCTCTCTGCAGTGGCACCTGGCTGGAGAGAGTGCTTGCAACAGAAATTATGTTAGTAGCTCGAACTGCAACTTGGTACCGTTCATTACGCACTCACCATAATACTAAATGATGCTGGAAGTGTAGTTTCCTTCAATTGTTTTCTAGTGATCTGGTTGCTACCGACATAAATACAATTTATAAAGGCCCTGATTCGGCTCAGGATTCATGATTCGGAGAGACTTTCCTAGTGCACTGTACTGGTCACGTTGAAATAGCTCAGGGCCACAATCATTGCATTTGTGATGTTTATGACTGGGAGGTCCTAGGGTTGGAGTTTCGACGATGGCGGATTTTCAACGCTAGCTAGGTAACAAGGTCGAATTCGGTTATTTTCTAGAGAATTCTAGAGAATGGCTACACCAGTGGTGTCAATGTCTTCTACTGGTGGCAGTGGCACGCATCGTGGCTGCGTAGCTTGCCACGAGCTACCCTGCGCAACTAACGTCGGGAAAGCAAACTATTAGTAACCCCGTCGTTTTACAATAGTGATGGCATTGTATCTAGTGGCGAGGTGATGAACTGCGTGGGGGGGCTATTTCGTCGTGGCGCTCGTGCCACGAACTCGACATCGACCTTGACCTTGACAACACTGGACTACATTGATCCGACGTTTTCGTGGTTACTCTTATTAATAAGAAGCGATTGCAGGACAGCTCCTCATCATTGTGCCCTCCTTTGCCCTTACACACACGCACATTTACATGCACTACATCATCACGCATGATGGGAGACCCCTTCGAGAGCGTAGACTTGTGGCTTAGACGGTGCCACAAGGGAACCTCTTCCGGAATCGGTGCTTCAGCGGTACCTCTAGGGAAGGTAATTAGAGGGGGGAAACCCTGCATGTGATGTATAGGTCAGCACCGTTCTAGCGAGGAAAGTACATGGGATGTAGCATCCACTACACTTACGGGATCAATGTCCTTAGTCTGACGCGTCCGGAATCATGAAATAATCAGTCATTCATTCGGGACCTTTAAAGTAGCTGTCTTCACACAATATGACTTTTCAATCCTTCTAAATGACAAGGTTCCAACGAACATTGCAGTCGTTTCGAGTAAACTGATGTCGATGTTTCGTTAACTCATTTTTCTTCATCTCCCCACCTACAGTTTCGTAATGTTTTACAGAGGCTATTTTTCCACATATTGAGAATGTCCCACTTGTAGCAGAAGTCAGAGAGAACCTTGTCACACGAACAACTTCTCTTGTTTGATTTTCTCAATTGAAACCTTTTCAGTGATCCAATGCATGATATGTGGAATTTCTTCCATTCCTAAGCCTGTTTTACGTGAAACAATTGGGTTACTATCTTTCATTTCAATTGAACATGAAAATGGACACACGGTGTGTACTCTACACAATTGTTATTCAAAAATTGAATTAAATAACGATGTTTTATACTGCTATATAAAATTTAGATGAAAAGGTTTCGAAAGAAAAGTTAAATGACGCATCAGAGCGATTTCAGAGCGTTTATTTGGGTTACATCAGACATTTGTAGAAGTGACGTTTCGTGATTTTTTCAACTGGATGTCCACCAATAGTAACGAAATTGCAAGCAATCGAGCGAATTCTAAAGTGAACATTTCATTTTTAGCGATTTACATCAGGATGAAACGTACACTCATGTTCCCATTGTTCTCCAACCGAAAGAATGCAAAGCAGAACAATCGTCATTTTATTATTTCTATACTCGAGCAATAATGTATTTTTACTAACTTATTTTTGAGTTATTTCATTACAATCATTTTTACTTCAAAAAAATATTCCGTTACGGCTAACGGTAAAATCAGTTAAAAATTTCACACTCGAGAGAATTAATGCCGTATTGCAAAGATTATACGAATTCCATTCTTTCCACAGCATTATAAAAATAATGGATCTTCCAAAGTACAAATTTCTCCGAACTAATCTGTTCCGAAGTATTCTGACATTAAAAAGAGGTAACGTATATCATATGCCAAATTGCATTCGTAGTTCTAAAACTAAAATATGTCAATAATCTACTATTACAACGAAATGTGTTTTGTGATTAGAAGACGAAATGAACAAACAGATTACAAGTACAAAATAGTCTCCAATATATAATTACTTACAAAACAACATGGCTAGGAATTCAGACAGTACCATATGAATAGATTAGTCATAACACACACCCTTCAAAAAATTGAAAATGTGGTAGGGATATACAGTAATCCCTCGACACCCGCGAATTCGCTATTCGCGAGTTCCGAACATTCGCGATTAGAGAAATGCTACCGGTTTTAAACATTCACGACTTCAACATTCGCGAGTACGTCTTTTGGTCGTACTGCGTTTTTTTTGAAAGTGAGAACATTTCATTTCCTTTATCAGCTTCATCTCGGAAACTAACTCGGCAGATACCAGAGTTCAAAGTATCACGTCCTGCAAAAATGTTAAAGTTGGAAAGTCAATTCACAATAACAGAATTACAGAATTGTAAAATTCCGTTGGCACAAATTGGAGATACGTGTTTTGGCCACACGAACAGAACAACCATTCAGGATCAGCGCAACTCTCATTACAATAACCTCACTGAAGAGGAGCTTCGGGAAATCATCAGCGAAGAAAACCTCCTCGAACGTATTGATGATTCAACGGAAGCGAAACTGAGTTCTGAAGCAACTTCAATGTCAAAACTGGTATTGGCATTTTAAAACTTCAACAAGCTCTGGTGGAAAGGAACATTTGAATATGATCCGAACATGGAAATTACTTCGAAATTAAAGAGCGAAATAGAAGCAGCAACTCTTCCACATTTAGATATTAGAACAACGAGGAGGGTGATAAAATAAAAAGAATCTTATATCCAATCACTTTCAACTTTGAAAACTTTCAAATATTGTTTTATTTATCTTTGAAATGTTAATTACGAATTCTGTTTGTAGTAACACATACTCAGTTCTACTGCAAATGTTTGACAGATATATTTTTCTTTCTTTTTTAAACAGCTTTTCGATTTCCAGGAATTTAACCCATCTTTTTTCATGAAATGATACTCAACATTCACTGATTTGACATTCGGCGCTGCTTTTTGGGAACCTAACTCTCGCGAATGTTGAGGGATTACTGTATTCCCATGTAGATTTCTCTGCAGAACTACGATTCATGAATAATTTGCTGACATTTCTCGTAATATTCTTAAGAAAACAAGACACAAACGTTCTTGACCCTCCTTCACACATTCAACAACAAAGTTTCATGACCCCAAGGGACTGTGTGAGTTTTGTTATTCGCGTCTCGGCGAATCAGTCCAGTACTCAGCAGTAATTTGTGAACATTGTCCTGCCTGCTTCAGTTACTTTTACAAAAAAATAAATTAGGTAATAGTGTATTACTGCATTTACACACGAGTTAAAAACACGAATTGCCCTTTGGAAAATAGAGAAAGACTAAGAAAGTGTTTAGTGCTTCAGGTTTCGTGGATAAAACAACGTTTAATTTATTGATACTTCACTAAACTTATGTACTTGAAATTGTTGATTTAACTTCAATAAGCTAATTTGATTTATTGCTAATTGTATTTTTATAAGCGTTTTTGGTAAGTTGGAAGAGCGGAATTGTTAAGTGTTAAGGCCAGTCGCTTGACCGGTGAGCAAAATCTTTAACATTCTGTTTCCTTCTGGGCATTCAAATTACCGAGGCAACGTTTAATTCTAGCGCTCACTTCCACAGTGATCATAAATATTCGTATTGTGGATGAGGAACCGATAATTTTTTAGATACCCGGTCCCTTACACTGCCAGGAACTCCACACTTAGCTGAACAAAGTGCCGGCCTAATTGGGTAACCGACCGAGACGATAGCAGTCTAGAATTGTAGGTTCGAGTCCGACCGAAGCCAAGAGTGTTGTGTGATTGAGGTAATAGCAAACCATCACAACATCGATCATTGTTTCGCGTCATCGAATGCTTTGTAACGCAAGCCACCACGAGATTAATGAAGTGCCACACACTTTCACATTATACGGATTACCGGTACCTAATTCTAAAACTACCGAAATTCCGATTATCTTATTAGAGAGTCTGAGTTTTGAAAAAAAGGTCCACACAGATCGCTGTACAGAGAAATATTGAAGGCCAAACAGAGAAATTATGAGGCTCAACGACTGGTATGCAAGCACTGGTATGTAAAACAATACATGTTAACTTGGGATTGTTAACTCCATATTGTCGATTGCGGCACACGATTTCAAACATAGCAAAGGTTCAACAAAACGCTGACAGTGAGACAAACATCATTGCCTGCAGGACAAATCAACGACCTGTCTTTGATCCAAGCAAACTTTATAGAATTATCTTGTACTTTACGGTCAGTAGTGGCGGTGTTATGAATAGAGTAGGTTTATTAGGAAGGTCATCTCGCCACAATCTTTAAGTGATAAATGTGACAGGCACTGGCAGTTGACCATCTGAACCAATATTCCCGAGAGGCCTTCCCAACCTAAATAAACATAACCATTTTTCAACAGATTAGGAGTCCTTTGTGTTCAAGTCACAATGGATATATCCAGTTACCTTGTTCTATAGACTCATTGGAAGTGTAGTCTATGTATCACATGTAAATTATATTCGAATTCTTTGCATCTTGTGTTAACTAACGTACATGATTTAAAAGAGGATCGATGCTGTGTATTTGCAATCAATAAAGACAATTCAATTTTAATAAATATTTATTGCATGCAAGTTCTCGTTAATAGTTTGAATTCATTTCTCAAAACAGTAAAAGTAATAATTAATGTCTTTTCGTAATGCACGAGGTAGCGTAATTTTTTAATGCTGTATGTGTCCTTAATGTTCTCCGGGTTGAGTGCAGATCGGTGGTAAGGCCGAGAGTGGGATTGTTGTCGGCTGGGCCCTCCATTAACAGCCATTAAAGCAACTCTCGTGCATCTTCCGCGGGGCCAATTGCCTGGGCAGCATTTAGCAGCACCATGCCCGCGCTAACCTTTGTTCTCGACGCGCTCGCACGCTGTCTCCGCGTTTTTCTGTTCCTTTGGGTCGCGCCGCCCCGCCCCGCCCTTCCCGCCTTTCCCCTCCCCGCCTCTCCTCGCCCCTCCCAGCCACGTCACGCCTCCCCGCACCCTCCCCCGCCCCGCCCTGCGCCGCCCAGCTCCGCGCAGCTCCTCCCCGCGCCGCCTCGCCCCGCGCCGCTCTGCGTCTCTCCATGCAGTCCACGTTGCCCCTCCCTCCCCGCCACGCCCAACCCTACACCGCCCCGCCCCGCGTTGCCCGCTTCTTACCCGACTGAGTGTCCTGGCCAGCCCTGCTCTGCACCGCCCGGCCACGCATCGCTTTTCCTCGCCGCGGCGCGCCGCACCTCGCCGCGTTCCACTCTTCACACCACCCGCTCATCCCCGTTCCTGTCGGCTCCTGTTCAACCCGTCACGTATTGCTTCGTCCGACATTTCTTCACCCCGCCTCGCTCTATCCAGCCCCTCTGCACTCGGCTTCGTCTCTCTCCGTACGACTCCTCCTCCCCACCCACCTCTGTCCCGCCTCGCCTCTCGCCGCCTTTGTCCGTCCTGCCACTCCACGCACCTCCTTGGCCCCGTTGTCTCACTTCTCCGCCCCATCCGGCTCGCTTCTGCTGAATTTCCCCTCAACCCTACCCAACTCCGCTCCGCCTGGCACGTCTCGCCGCTCTCTGTCCATCCCCGCCCCGCCGTGTCCACTTGCTTCACACCACGTTGCCCTGCCCACGCTCTTCCCCGCCACACCCCGCCTCGCTCGCCCCCGTCTCCCGCCGTCGGTGCCGTCACCGCTTCCTCCGCCGCCGCCGCCGTCACCTCCGCCATCGCCGCCGCTGCCGCCGTCTCCATCCCTCCACCGCCGCCGTCATCGCCACCGTCGCTCTCGCTGCCCCCGCCGCCGCCTCCTCTGCCCCCGCCGTCACCGCCGCCGCCTCCTCTGCCCCCGCCGTCACCGCCGCCGCCTCCTCGCCGCCGCCGCCGCCGCCGCCGCCGCCGCCGCCGCCGCCGAGAGCCGTCGCGGGGCGTCGCCTGGGCGTCGGGGGTGACACGTCAGCTGCGGCGCTGGCGGCGTCGGCGGCGCGAAGCCTGCAATTTTCGCCCGTTGGGGCGTCGCCGCCGCCACCGCCGGTAATGGCAAAATTAAACAGTTGAGCAGCAGCGGGCGGGCTGGCGGCGGCGTTGCGGCGCCAAGGCCGCTCCGCCTCCGCCGCCGCCGCCCATCGCGCTCCGCCGCCCGCCGCCGCCGCCGCCGCCGCCGCCGCCGCCGCCGCCGCCGCCGCCGCCGCCGCCGCCGCCGCCGCCGCCGCCGCCCCCGCCCACCGCCCGCGGGCCGGAGGCCTCCGCGCTCGTCGTTAGAGCAGCCGATCGCCAAGATTGCGAAAATGATCGGCTGCGGTCCGTTGTAGTAATGGGCGCGTTTAGTGCGGTAACGAGGGACGCCCTGCCTTGCCTTTGCCCGGCCCTGCCTCGCTCTGCCCTGCCCTGTCGTTGCCCGGCTTTCTCCCGATTCGCTTGCTGATCCTACTCGCCTACGCTGCGGGGAACTGATGTTGAAATAATTGTCAGGTTCATCTGTTATCTGCTTCACCTGTCGTTTTGTTTCTTGTGGCGTTTGCTGCAGTCATCATTGTGACGTTGTGATTATAGTCACAGTCGGAATGACACATTTCCACTTCCACTTTAATCGACTTTGAAGTTTCCCATGCGGAACTAAGTGCGTTTTCGGTCTGCTAATGAAGTTTTTTTAGCACATTTATGATGATCCACCATCTTCTACATTTCTACCTTAAAAACACTTATTAGGTTTACCCTTCAATACGTCTGAATTCTTTCTTATTTCTTACTAGCTGAATGTGGCGTTGGCGTCCCTTTAGTGTTAAAAAAATACAGTATTTTGAAAAGTTAAAAGTGTCTACAACGCAAATTCTAAGTATAGAACTTTAAACATACAGTTGTCTGTATTCATTTTCGGAAGAAGTAGGTAGTAATAATCCATTGAAAATTAAAATTAAATAATAAAAAATACAATAAATGTGAGAGCCGACTCTTCTTGTCGGATATTCTTTCTGGCTACGATCACTACTCGCCCCAGAATGCATGTTGGAGAACCTAATCCAAAAGCTCCCAGATGAGTTGAGTTGTTTTCAAGATCTTTTTCAATGCATTTTCGGGAGATTTATTAAAGAAATTTATATATTTACATGCTTTTACTCCGATCGGGAGATCCTAGCTTCGAGTCCCGACGGCGGCAGGAATTTTCGATACTGACTTGTCCGCTAGGTGGAATTTAGTCGCTGTCTAGAGACGAATTCTATCAATCGGCCTGCTCTGATCGGTAGTTTTTCCGTGGTTCATCCGATCAACACCAAGCGAGTGCTACACCAGTACCCTAACAAAAGGCCACGCACTATCTTTCCTTCTTCTTTCTTTGTCCTGTTCTCACCCCTTACACACACACACACCAACATGCATTACACTACCACACATGGCGGGACACCGGTCGTGAGCCTTACGCTGCTAGATGTTGTCCCGGCTGGAGCGGTGCCCCGCTGGTGTGAGATACCTGGTTGAGGAAACCCACTAGTCGACGGTAGGTCGGCGCCCGATCTAGCCATCCAGCGAGGAATATCACCACCACCACCACCTCCCCACCGAGGAAAATATGCTCTACACTTACGGGACTATTGACCTCATTAGACGCGCCCGGAATCACTAACAATCAATCAACAAGCTTCTTTTCTACGAAATACCGGTCCATTCTTATAAATCTATATTAAAATATAATTTTGTATTAGAAATTATTGTTTGAAAGAAGCGCATCCCTTTAGCACTATCATATATCCTACACATGACAAAATTATCCGATAAAATGATAATTATCGGGGCCGCAACGCTGACGATGAACCCTTTTCTTTCCAGTGATGCAAACTTTTTCGATGAACTTATCAAATCCTCAATATTTTTTCCTTTCTGTATGTAAAATGAAACGGAACATGTAGATGAGACGATTTATTTCCTCACACCTGTTAAATTTACTTTTCTAAGGGAGCTGCTTTCAGTCACTTTTCACTACATATTTCTTTGGGCTCCGTGATATTCATCAGCCAACGATTCCTTAAACACTATTACATTACACTATTACATTACAACACCAATACATATCTTGAAACAATTCAAACCTTACTTCAGTGTTGTCAAGGTCGATGCCAGGAGTGGGAGTCCGTGGCACGAGTGCCACGACGAAATCGTCCCTCCACGCAGTTCATTACCACGTCACCAGAGACAACGCCATCCCTACTGTTAAAACGGCGGGGTACTAATAGTGTTTCCTTTCCCGACGCTAGTTGCGCAGAGAAGCTCGTGGCATGCTACGGTGCCACGACGCGTACCACAGCCACCAGTAGACCTTGACACCTCTGCCTTACTCGATTGTAGAAAACTTGCCTTATCATTTGTGACCATTAATGACGCGTCGGCACTCCTCGTTGCCCACATATGAACTCTTATCTTAATGACTAACCAGTTTTCCGGGGAGTGGCAATCAAGTTGGCAAAAAAAACTAGTTTATATGGCCTAAAAGATTTCTGAGCTCGGTCAGCGATTCTTAAGGAAAATCTACTCTTACACTTCTAGTTGATGTAGGCTGCATAAAAACGAGATGTTGATGGGATATTTGTGTGTTTAACTGAGGCGTTAAGTGACCAACTTTTCTCTTATGTATAGAGATGTTTCTTTTCATCTGAATCTTATCTGTAAATCAAGGAGTTTTCAAGGAATGTTCCTTGTTTAACGGTTACTTGTCACTTTAGCGTTCTGAATACAAAATGTATAAGGTGTATCATTTGATATGCTGGTTCCAAATTTCTCAGAAGTTACTATTCCTCCAGACAGGAATCGTCTTGAAAAACACGTGTAAACAGACGAGAAAGAGGACAGGAGACACGGATTTAGGAATGGAAATGTGAAGGACACGACGTGAAACAGGATTAGAAACGCCAAACGGGAGTCCTGAATGGACGAGAGAAGGTCAACGTTGAAGGAGAAGCAAAAGAAAACACGCTCACGCCAGCTAACTCATCTGGTTATCATAATGCAAAGAGAACACAGCGAGATCTTTTAAGAAAAAAAACTTTCTAGCCTGCTTTTACTACCTGAAAAGAGGAATTTGATGACCAACAACGTAAATACACCACTAGTCCTCGATTCAGCTAATTTTAGGCGATAACGGTTTTCACGTGCGCAGTAAAGCAGACATTGAGTGAAGATGAAACGAAAGCAAAAATACGTTTAAATTTCTTCCTATGTCACTCAAGTATGAACGTATTTTCTTACTTTCCTCGAGTTGTAAGTTTATTAAAAGATAAATAATATGACTGAATATAATGTAATTCTTAAGTATATGTTTTCAATACCACGTTTTATGTATTTATGTATTGAGTTCATTATACTTTTTCTCCCACAATCTAACTATTCTTCATTCCTTTATCCTGTCGTGTTTTATCTGGCACGTGTAAATTACATGTAATTTTTGTACATGTCCTTTGCCACAGCTGGAGATTCTTTAATCTTTAGTTGATACCAAAATTGAATGTAAAATCCACAAGCAATGTGATTCCCACTAACAATGTTTGCGAGCAAAATGTGTTTAGTCAACCCTTGTTTCAGGAACACCAGATGTTCTTCTTGAATACTATACGCGCTTAAGCTAATATTTTCCGACATAAAATCATTAATGAACAATGAATAAATTATCCACAATCCCTTGTCTTATGACACATTAATTTGAACAGTGAAATTTGACAGTTTGAATGACATAAAATAAAGGAAATTTTATGAAGATAAATGAGATATGAATGTTAATGCTATTATTCATTGGTTCAATGCAAAATATTACATCAGTAACGTTATCGCTCGTATCGCTCGAAGAGATACATCGAATAAATTCCAGGAATAAATCAGTCTTCAAAAAGACATCTTTTACTGAAATCTGAAGTCTCCACAAATACCGAAAATAATCGCTATTCCATTACAAATTTTATTGATTTTCTTTTTACTTGAAATGAATTCATTCAGGGTATAGGAAACAGGATAGTGAAGCCTTCTCATTTTACACGAAGCCCAAGCAGATCCGGCTATCTCAGTTAACCTACAGAGCTAGGTCAAATTCACTTGCTCTCTGGAGGAGAATTATAGCGGCCGGCTGCTTCGATAGGTAGTTTTCCGTGGTTTCTCCGAATAACACCAGTCGAATGCCGGTGCAGTACCCTAACAAACGGGTCACGGACCGCACGCAATCTTTCCAACCTCATCCTCGTCCTATCCTCACCCCTCACGTACACACCCTTACACTTACATGTATTACACCCCCACACATGCCGGGAGACCAGTCAGGAGCTTCGAGCTTGTGCCGGCTGGGACGGTGCCCCGCTGATGAGAGATAACTGGTTGGGGAAATTCCCCCAGCAGGCCGTCGTGTAGGTCGGCGCCGGATCTCGCCAGCCAGGGGTGGGGGTTCACCTCCCGCGATGAAAGCATTTACTATGCCTACAGAAATAATGACCTTAGCAGTTGCCGCGCCCCAAATCACTAAATAATCAATCTATTTATTTATGGCGGATGTTTGCCAGTCAAAAACAAAAGAATGGCGCGCTGAGGCCGCGGGAAGAGCAAAGAGCATACATGTCGCAGCGGGCGCCTCCAGAGAACGGCGGAGGCGTGCGGAGACGAGTGGAGGCGAGGCGTCTTTATCTGCGCGTCGCGTGTAAAGGCCTAATAAGCGCCTGGCGGCGGCCATCAGCGCGCGGGCCCGCCCCGCACCTGCCCGTCCGTCACTGCCCGTCACCGCCAAGGCTGCGAGCGCGTCATCGCAGGCAGACGTGGCTCAGGGCAGCAGCTGATGTCACTGCAGTGCCTTTGACCGGGAGGTCCTAGGGTTCCACTTCCAAGGGTGGCAGGGTTTTCGACTCTAGGCCAGGGCTTGCGCAAGGGTCCCAGCAACGCGCCCCACGACGGCCATGGCAGTCCTTCTAGAGGAAGACTTCCGCTTTTGGGGCAAGTGGCCGCTGCCCGAGCCCTCGGTGGGAGGAAAGCCCTGTGGCTCTTAAGACGAAATGTCTTGAATTATGTTAGTTTCTGGAGAGGGGAAGTGTTGTATACTATTATTTCAGATTAAATTGCTCGACTGCTTCCACACATTTCACGGTCAATCTTTATTGTTGCAACTGATTTTGAAACTATTGGTAATATGAATTACAAGAACAGAAAATTTAATAATTTTTCATTGTAATAATAATACACACTTCATAAATTTAGTTCAGAAATATATGATTGTAATAGACTTGACCATATGTTTTTAAATGTTTACTTTTTGCTGTTACTTTTTCTCCCACACCATCTTCTGATGTACGAGGCACGTTGTTGCTCCATTTCTCTGCGTGAATAAAAATTCGTGCTCTGCACTTAGCATTGCACTCACGATTCTGATCAGTAAAGTAGAGGGACAGCTCGGCCGTCGGGGATTGTGCCAACTTTCCTGGTTCTCGTAGGGCGCGGGGAGCACGCTTCCCGGCGCCCAAAGAAGGGGCTCAAATGAAGGTCCATCAAGCTGGCCCGCCCACTGTAGCAGAATCAAACCAAACTAGTACCAGAATTTTTAACTATTTTATTACTAATTTATTACCGCAAAACTAATTTTTTTACCACTCAACTTCACCCCAAAACAGGGGGTGGCGGGCCAGCTTGATATCAAGCTGGCCCGCCCACCATAGCAGAATCAAACCAAACTAGGGCCATAATTTTTAACTATTTTATTACTAATTTATTACCGCAAACCCGATTTTTTTACCACTCATCTTCACCCAAAAAACGGGTGGCGGGCCAGCTTGATATCAAGCTGGCCCGCCCACCATAGCAGAATCAAACCAAACTAGTACCAGAATTTTTAACTATTTTATTACTAATTTATTACCGCAAAACTAATTTTTTTACCACTCAACTTCACCCCAAAACAGGGGGTGGCTGGCCAGCTTGATATCAAGCTGGCCCGCCGACTATAGCAGAATCAAACCAAACTAGTACCAGAATTTTTAACTATTTTATTACTCATTTATTACCGCAAACCCGATTTTTTGGGTGAAGATGAGTGGTACTAGTTTGGTTTGATTCTGCTATAGTGGGCGGGCCAGCTTGATGGACCTCTCAAATGATGCGCTTGTGCACCTCTACTCTAGGCACAGAGGTCGAGTTCGACCGCTGTCTGGCGGCCAGCCAGCGAGGGAAGGTTACCGCTACCTCCCATGGTAAAACATACTTTACACTTACGGGACTAATGGGCTTAACAATTGGCGCACTTGGAATCACTAATCAGTCAATCAATCAATCATTCGGTGGAATCCGCCAGATCGGAGCCTTTCGTGCCACTCGATGCGTTTACAGTGGGAGTAGGGTCACTTAGGAAACAACTCTTAAGGCAAGGGGAGGTGGTTGAGCGTCTTCTTTATAACCAGCATCATTATGTTCTACGTACCACATACATGCTTCTTCCTCTCTTCTTTTTTTAATCTCGTGACCTTTCGTTACTTCATCTTCTCCTTCTTCATCAGCATCATTATTTGGATATTCTTGCTCCTCTTCATCATCTACGTTCTCTTCTTCCTATTCAACATTCTTCTTTCGCTTCATCTTGTTTTCCTTCATTATCTACTTCTTCTTCCTTTTCCTGTTGCTTTCTTCTTCAGGATCTTCCTGAACTTCTTGTTCGACCCGTTGTTTCGTGCTTCTTCCATGTCGGATACTAAGCCAGTTCTTGTATCCAGTCCTGCCCTTCACCATAAATCACTTACTTCCTCTCCCCGATACTTCACAAACGTATGGCGGCCATTTTACTCCGGAAGTACGACTTCCCTTTTTTTCTTTCCCCTTCCGGTCTAGCACCAAATACTTCTTCTAGTATTCTATTATTTTTATTAATTGAAAACGTTTTACGAATTATTTTTCAATTAATATGCCACAGAAAGCTCTTTAATAATGTCTTTCTACCCGATCCTTGTTTTACGTATGTCAGATGTATTTTATTTCTGTGAATATTTTAATAAAATCTTTTTATGAAATTCGTGTTCCGGTGACAGTTAAACGTATAAACTTATAAGCCTTAAAGGTTCGTCCCACTGAGTGTCCATTACAATGAGCATTAGTGCCATTAGGCACTCTGAGATGGGCGGATGTTTGGCCTCGTATCGGTGATAGTCCAGTCGCACTTAACGCGCATTGTTCACTTGAAAAGCGATAAATAAGCGGCGCTAGGCGAAGCGAGGCGGAGGCGGGCGGAGCGGGGCGGGGCGGGGCGAGGCGGCGTGGGCGATGGAAAACGTTCGTCCCTTGGGCGGATCTTGTAAATCACAGAACAATAAAAACGTATTGAGGGAGGCCATTAGGGCCGGTGTGACAAGTGCATAATGACGCGGGAGCCGCCCGGGCGGCGCGGCGCAGCGCGCCGCGGCGCGATGCGGCGCGAGCGGAATGAAAAGGAGAGCGGCGGCGTAGGCGGCGGAGGGGACACAGATAGCGATGATGGAGGAGTTGATGCAGAGGGCGAGGATAGCAGAAAGAGGCGGAGATGGCGGGAATAGCGAAGGTGTGGAGGAGATGGTGAAGTTGGAAAAGGCGGGGGAGATGGCGGTTGTAAGTGGAGGTGGTGGATCTGGCGGTGGATTTGGAGATGTTTGGGGGGGGGGCACGAAGTGGTGGAGGTAGTGGAGGAGGCGGAGATGGCGAAACTACGAAGATGGTGCAGACTCGGCGGAGATATTAAATACGGTGGAGATGGCGGAGGTGGAAGAGGTAGCGGAGGTAGCTGAGATCGCAGGCAGTAGATGATGGCTTAGCTAGCGAAACTACGAAGATGGCTGAACTCATCGAAGATGGTGAATGAGGCGGAGATGGCGGAGGTGGAAATGATAGCGGAGGTACCAGAGGTGGCGTGTAGTAGAGGTGGCGTAGATAGCTAAACTACGAAGATGGCCGACACTCGTCGAAGATGCCGATTATGGAGGAGATGGTGGAAAAGATGGCGATTATGGAGGTGGCCGACAGTCGTCAAATACGCGGGGATGAGGGACGTGGAGATGGTGGAGGTGACAGGGATGGCGTTATGCAGGCAATAGATGATGGCTTAGCTACCGAAACTTCGAAGATGGCCGACACTCGTCGGAGATGGCGAATGAGGCGGAGATTGTGGAGGTGGAAATGATAGCGGAGGTAGCAGAGGTGGCGTGTAGTAGATAGCTAAACTACGAAGATGGCCGACACTGGTCGAAGATGGCGATTGTGGAGAAGATGGTGGAGATACTTGAGGTGGCCGAGATGGCAGATGGTTGAGGTATCGGAGATAGCGAAACTACGAAGATGGCCGACAGTCGTCAAATAGGGCGGAGATGGGAGAGGTGGAGATGGCGGAGGTGACAGGGATGGCGATTATGGGGGAGATGGCGAAGGTGAAGAAGGTTTTTGGATGAGACGGATGTGGCACAGTTGATGGAGATGGCAGCAGTGGCGCGGGACGCGGCTGATGTGGCGGCGATGGCAATGACAGCGCCGGCGGAGGCGATGGAGATGGCGGAGGCGACAGCTGCGGCGGGGCGGGGCGGCAGAGGCGGCCGTCCCGCGCGCGCTGGCGATGCGTGACACAAGCCATCACGCCCCATCATTTCCAATTGGCCTTCCCGCCGCTGTAATATAGGGAAGGCGGCGGCGGCGGCGATGTGCCCTTCTGGGCGGGCGACAGCGCGACACAATGGGCCGAACAACGCGCTAATGCGGGTTTTTTCTTGGCGTCATCCGAACGAAAAGTCTGCTTCGGAAATTCCGAAATTGTGGCACAGAAGTGTTTTGACATTTGACAATATTGTCAATTGTGCTGTAGACTCCAAGAACATTGTGTTATATTGCATTTTTCCCGTAGTTATATTCTAAAATATAGTAATAAATGCAATTTTACTTCGTTTTTTAAACTACAGAAAAACATAACTGAAAATGATCACAAGATTGTAATTGTTAGTAATGTGAGTTTTCCTGTTAACATATAAACTTCAGAGAGAACATAGAATTCACGTTTGAGTTTTCTTTGTAGCATTCTCGAAAGTGACGCCCATCATTTCTTTATTTGAAACTGATCAAATCTATATTTCAAAATTTCATCTTCTATAAAATATTCTTACTATTTAAAAAATCCGTAACCCTTAACTAACACAATAGAATATTACAATGATTAAACGATATACAAGCAAATAGGTTCATAATTATTCCCCTTTCAAGTACCATATTGTTCACTGCAATGAATGGAAAATATGTCATATCTTCATTTACAGTCGTCTTCCTTCCAGTGGCGAGTCCTATTGGACCTTTGGCTTGACTTCCGCGTACCGGCGGTACTAAGTTGTTCAACATGATGAGAAGACCGGGTAATGAATTAGCCAAGCGTTTAGGGGAAGAGTCCACGTGGGGCACCGAGGAGCGAGAATGGGGCATGAAAACTACTGGTACGTTGACCTAAGGGTGCTAGAAAAAATTGTAGTTTCAGATACTATTCCGACAACCGCCTCGAAAATACAGAACGATCGATCAGGACTTGTCACTCGAATTCTAGTGTAGGTTCATAGGACAGCCCAGCCTAAAACAAGAGAGAAGCAGAAATACATTTCTGGTCCCCCTTTTCCATTATTTTTCATGTACATATGACATATTTTACCAGTAATTAAATAAAACACTAATTATAACTTCGTTGATTCAATTAATAAATCCAATTGAATTTGTGTTGAACATTATTTACAGGTTGCGTGATGGCTTGGAGGGTGCCCTCTCCAAATGCCGCAAAGCAGTTCCCGAAATTGCCAGGTTAACCCCACCAGGAAACACCAGGCCTTTACACATTTAAGGAAATAAATGTTTTTTATGTAAGACTACGGGGCTTCTTTGAAGATGTTGAGGGGGGCCAAAGCTCCTCTGCGCCCTCCTTTGCGCAAGCAAAGGTGTCGGAAATTCCGCGTTTTCCACAGCACGAATACAACAATTTCCCTTCTTACGAAGTAAGGACGAGAAAGTAAAAAAGGACTGAGACGATCTACAAGCTGGAATCTACGTATTGCGAACCTCTCTTCTTACGAAGAACGAGATTATAAAAAGGGACTGACGAGGAACAAAATTTATCCACTGTTTTGTTACCAGGCTCCGGCAACAAGAGCTTTTGTGTCGGAAATTCCGCATTTTCCAGAGCACGAATACAACAATTTCCCTTCTTACGAAGTAAGGACAAGAAAGTAAAAAAAGGACTGAGCTGACATAAGCTTGAGACCTCGCTTCCCACGTATTGCGAACCTCTACAATTCTTTCTTTTCTTACGAAGTAAAGCGAGAAAGTAAAAAAGCATAGAGACGATCTTCAAGTTGAAGTCCTCCTCGGTTTCTACGTATTGCGAACCTCTACAATACCTTCTTTTTCCTACGAAGTAAGGACGAGAAAGTAGCAAAAACGCAGAGACGATGTACAAGCTGGAGACCTCCTCGGTTTCCACGTATTGCGAACCTCTACAATACCTTCTTTCTTACTTACTTCGAAGTAAGGGCGAGAAAGTAACAAAGCGCATAGACGATCTTCAAGCTGGAGACCTCCTCGGTTTCTACGTATTGCGAACCTCTGTGCGTCGCAGGCGGGGAGGGGGCGGAGCGGGGCGTGGGGGCGGGGCGGGGGCGTGCCGTGACGAGCGGCGCGGCGTCTGTGCCCTCTGAGCCGCCGCAGCGCGAGCGCAATTAGCCACTTGACCCCTCACCCGCGGCGTCTCAAAAGCGCCGCCGCCGCCGCCGCCGCGGGCAATTGGTGACGAATGACGGTTGCGTGCGGTGCCAGGCGCCAAATGGCGGGAGGGCGGGCGGCAGAGGAGGCCGCCGCGCCGCGCCGGCGCGTCGGGCGGGACGGGATGGCACGGGGAATGAGTGAGGGGGCGGTGGGACGCGAGCAGGGGGATGTGGGGGGCCAGTGGGGAGGGGCAGGCGTAGAGGGACGGGGAAATGGTAGGCGGGGGAACGGTGACCTGTGAGGGACGGAAAGCAGGAAGAGGGATGTGTGGCGGGGGGCGGTGAGGAGAAAAATGGGAGAAGGGGGTTGTGGGGGGGGGGGGAGGAGCGGGCGGGAGGGACCGGAGCTGGTGGGGGACGGCTAGTGGGGCGCGCGCAGTGGGGAGCGGGTTTGTGGCTTGGGGCGGTGAGGCGAAAGATGGGGAAGGGGGTTGTGAGGGGGAGGGGCGGGCGGGAGGAATCGGGGCTTGTGGGCGACGGCTAGTGGGATGCGAGCAGTGGGGAACGGGTTTGTAGCGGGGGCGGTGGAGCGGGGCGTGAAGGGGAGGTTGGAAGGGGCTTTGTGGCGGGGAGTTGCGGGGCTGGGCGAGCGGGGGATGGGGGAGGGTAAGCGGCGGCCAGTGGGACGAGAGTTGTGGGGAGTGGGTTTCTGTCGAGACGGGGAGTGGCGAGGAGATGGGAAGGTTGTTTGTGGCGGGGAATGGTGGGCGGGGTGGGCAGGGAGAGGGGGTAGGGTGGGCGACGGTCACTGAGACGTGATCACTGGGGAGCGGGTTTATGCAGGGGCTGGGCGTGGTGGGTAGGTGGGAAGGAGGTTGTGGCGGGAAGTGGTGGGGCGGGGTGCGCAGAGAGACGGGAGAGGGTGGCGAGCAGTGGGGAGTTAGTTTGCAGCGGGGGCGATGGATCTTGGCGTGGCGGGGAGATGGGAAGGGTATTTGTGGGGGTGAGGGTTGGGTGGGTGGGCGGGGGACGGCGGAGGAATATGGGAGACGGACACGCGAACAGTGAGGGGGTCGGGTTTGTGGCGGGGCGGTGGGAATGGGGGCGGGAAGGAGGTGTGGGTGGGTCCGTCGTCGGGCACAGAGAGCGCCGCCATGTGGCGCGACAGCGAAGGGCAATGGATGCAGAAAAGTGACAGTAGCAGCAAGTGGAGCGCAACCTCACACTGATGCAGGGAAGAGGGCAGATGTACTGGAACAAATCTCGTACGTTTTTGTCTGTATTTCTTACTTTCCACTCAAAAGAAGACATGGGCGGAATTTACAGCTTAACAAACAGTTATTCGCCCTGGGTTGAATTTCCCAGTATTACATTACATTTGATGTGGCCGACAACGACCATGAGAAACTGTCCTCCTCACTCTTTGTAGGACGTTGAACCACCAGTGGTTAATACGATACGAAAACTCCACCTCAGAGAAATACACTCTTATTTTTATGATATTTTTTTAAAAATTTGAGCACAAAATTATTTGTCACGGAGCAAATGTAGGATTGACATGAACTTTAAAAGTAGTTCTGAAACATTTTCACTAGTGTTAAGTTTATGTTGTATTATCCTTCAGAGTTTTAAACTTCTTCTTTTGTACAGCACTGAAAGCCTTAATAGACACAATATCCATGAGACCTTCAAAGAATAAGTCGTACCAGCTTTGCAATAAATAAGGAAAGAAGGTAGAAACGTGAATCGCCGGCTAATAAAGATTCAAGTTATAAGATTACATCAATAAAAACGTACCAGATTCAAATCGCAATAAGAAATAAAGATAGGAAACCACAAGTCACTTAATTTTATTCTTGATAAACTTCTTGGATAATGCAGTGGATATAATCGCGGTAATAAAGTAAAATTTAACATCCACGTAAAATGTAGTCATGTCTAACATAAGGTTGAATTCGAGGAAAAGCTTGCACACCTATCGTACGAAACCGGCTGAAATACCCGTCATCAAGTTATCATTCGGTTCACACATCAATCTCTCAAGAAAAAAAAATGTTCTCACAATTACTCATATTTTTAGACAATGTTTATCTGTAAATACATTTTTAACTATTATTGTAATTAAAATACGTTTTATTAACTCGTGTGATGTATTTAAACTAAAGAAAAATATTTACTAATTTTGACAAAAAGAAACAATTTAAAAATTAAATAAATACGAGATATATGTAAATTTTTGAAAATGTCTGCTGTAAATTAAATTTAGATATAGATTTTAATTCTGAAATTCCTACTCAAGAAATAAATAGCACACCCTTCACAAATAAACGCTTATTAAATTAGTTTCTTGTAGCTTCTAAGTCCCATGAAATTTTTTTCGTCGTTTCTTATTGGTTTGAATTCTATGGATTTTGTATGTTTTTTGGGCTACCTTCTTGAGAGTTTGCAGAACATGCATCTAAAAATTTAATTTCTTTGTAGTAGACTTTTTCAAAATATTCAGAAGGCAGACTATAGCCAGATATGCGGTACGTCATTGTGACTCATCTCTTTTAACGAGCAATGAACCTTAATATGTCACTTTCAGGAAACAATAATTCAATTGTCAGTTGAATCAATATTATGAATCTACCATTAAATAAAACCACAGTCAAAGTTGCCAGTTTTGACAAAAACACTTTGGCAAATGAAAGGTGATTGGAGTAGGAAATAACAGATACATTAGAACGTAGTTTCCTTTTCTAACTCCCATGTCTTCTAACTTTCCCAATAATTTTTGTTAGGTGACAATAAACGTTCTCCTATGTGTAGTCCGCCACGATGTTGTGTTTGTAATGTTGTCATCACTGCTCGCTGCGATCTCTTCTCTTCAACTGTTTATTGCACCAGGCAAAGTGAAGGTTGGCCATCGGTCAAGACAAGTTGCGCGGATAAAATCTTCTCTTGCAATTATCTCCTTCGATTCCAATAGTTGACTTGAATGATGGAGTTGTAAAGTTAACTTCGACCAAGGAAACGTTTATCTATTTCACTCACGAATAAGTGAATACTCTCGTCATTTATTTATTACTTAAAGTAAAAGAAATTGATACTATACGTACGGGTTTGTTTAAAAAATCTGCATGCAAAATATTCAAATTATATTCAAAGGTGTATTTGAGGCAAAATATTATTTTACCAAACACAGGAAAGTATTTCATGAGACACTACTATACTTCCCTCCTGATGGAGAGCGTGTGAATGAGGGGTTTTCCCGACTTCAAATTTGTTGTAAAGTAATTAAGAAACAAGAGAAAATAAGTAATAATGGCAAGAACATACAATATTTGAGAATTGTGAAGTATCCGCGCCACCCAAGGCCCGGGAGCCGCGACCGCCCGAAGTGGCTACCGCACGAGCAGCGCCGCGCGAACGTCGCCTCGCCGTCGTCCGCGCTGGCGGGTGGCGGCGGCGGCGGCGGGCGCGGCGCGCGGAACGGCACGATAGATGTTTATTCTTCGGAATGCTCCGTAAATAAGGCGCCTGTCGCGTCTTAATTAACTTCATTAATTCCACTTCTTTATGCCCCGTTGCGGCCGTGCCACGGCGCCGCGCCGCGCCGCGCCGTGCGAACACTCGAGCCGTGTTAAACCGGTTCCCGCGGGCGGGCGGAGCGGCGTGGGGCGGAGCGGCGCTGGCCTTATTAATTTACGGGCGAAGGGAGGTGGGCGCGGGCTCCGGGAAAGTGCACGGCGTGACCGCCGGCACGCGTTTCCGCGCGCGGCCTTTCTCCAGCGGCACAGGCCCAAGCCCAAGCCCAGGCCCAAAGCCAGGCCCAAACCCAGGCCCAAACCCAGGTCCAAACCTAGGCCCAAACCGAGGCCCAAAGCCAGGCCCAAAGCCAGGCCCAAGCCCAGGCCCAAGCCAAGGCCCTAACCTAGGCCCAAAGTCAGGCCCAAACCCAGGTCCAAACCGTGGCCCAAACCGAGGCCCAAGTCCAGGCCCAAAGCCAGGCCCAAGCCCAGGCCCAAACCCAGACCCAAAACCCAGGCCCAAACTCAGACCCAAAACCCAGGCCCAAACCCAGACCTAAACCCAGGTCCAAACCACCCAGGCCAAACCCAGGCTCAAACCCAGGCCTAATCCCTGGTCCAAACACAAGCTCAAACACAGGTTCAGCGCCTCGTTCACGTACACACAAGCCGAGTTAAGACTTGGGCCCGGACCCCAGCGGAGTCATTAACCTCTGCACAGACCCGTGCATTAACCCAGGTCCAACGCTAGGCCAAACAACACAGACTGAGCTTGAAACCCAGGTGCAACCTCAGGCTCACATACAGACCCAATCCCCAGCCAAGGCTCAGATGTGGAGTGAGACCCGGACACAAGCACTCGCCAAAGGGTACGACGGTTTGGGCTGGACGAGGCTTAGCCAGACTCAGCCACAGACCCAGCTCGGACCAGGCTCCGGTTCGAAAGTAGCTCCATCTCCACCACAAGAGTTTCTTTGACAAAATTTAAAGCACAATGACTGTTCTATTATCTTTCTTAGTTCATTTCCATTTTCCAAATACCATACTAAATTGTTTAAATATATTACAATTAAACAAAAATCATTAACTTTCCATTCTCAGATGTGATCTTTTCTCTTTCATAGAAGCCTCTAGGCTCATTATTGATTATCGTGTCTAGCAAGTCTCGTTGGAAAAGCTATCAATATGAACTGCTATTCGTATATTAATTCAAAATATTACTTTCAATTTAGTCTTCATACTAGAGAGAGATATTTAGATAGCTTGCTTTCAAATAGTTGAGTTGGAGCACTGAAGGCAATCTCGAGGGATGACTAACATCCTTGTTCTATAAAGAAATATTGTGGTATGGAAACCACGCCAAACTAATAAGTCTTCCTGATATATTACTCTCTTCGTTTTTATGTAATACTGTGTCTGATATTAAGTTATTTGGGAAGCAAGCAGTCATGATATATGTTACGACAAGACTCGATATGTAAATCTGAAATGTTAGTGGTTAAGTCACTTAAAGAACCTTGATTTGCCTTCTCCCCAATATCCTTCGCTTTTCCGCACCTCGGTCACGTTGCACATACACCTCTATAAATCACCATTCAGCGAATAAGAACTTCGCTGTGCGCCAGAGGAAACCCAACGCGACCGCGGGGCCCCTCGTCCCCCCTCCAGCCCCCCGTCCCCCTCCCTCCCTTACACGCGCGCCCCGGCGCGACGCCCGCGTAGAACCGGTCGCGGGCGGACGCAACAAATGGGGCGTAATTGGCCTGACAAAATGTGTAGCGAGCCATAAATATCGTTTATTGAAAAATCTACCCCCATACTGAGTAATGGTAACAGCGGTAGCCGCAATAAAACACGCGAGGAGCGGACTTCGCCCGCCCGCTGCTGTCCCGGCTGCCTGCCCACGTGCACCTGGCCCAGCCCCCCCCCTCCGCCCCCGCCTGCGCACGCCCACCGCATGGAGAGTCCCAAGGCGCAAGGCAAACAGCGAAGCTTCCCCCAGCCACCACAGCATGCCTATTGGATGGAGAGTTTCAAGACGTGAGACAAACATTGAAACTTCCCCAACCGCCATAGCATGCCCATTGCATGGAGAGCCTCGAGAGCCCAACAGCGAAGCTTCCCAACAACCAAAGCACTCCCTCCGCATAGAGAGCCCCAAGACGCAAGGCAAACAGCGAAGCTTCCCCCAGCCACCACACCATGCCCACTGCATGGAGAGTTCCGAGACGAGAGGCAAACAGCGAAGCTTCCCCAGCCACCACAGCATGCCCGCTGCATGGAAGTTTCAAGACGAGAGACAAACAGCGAAGCTTCCCCAACCACCACAGCATGCCCATTGCATGGAGAGTCTCGAGAGGCCAACAGCGAAGCTTCCCAACCACTAAAGCACTCCCTCTGCATGGAGAGCCTCAAGACGCAAGGAAAACAGCACAGTTCCCCAACCACCACAGCACGGTCACCAAATGGAGATCCCCAGTCAGGAGACAAACGGTAGAACCCTCATCCACCTCATGTCCCTGCCTGGCGAGTTCCAAGATGTAAGGCAAACTGCAGTGCAAACTGCAGTGCAAACAGCATTGCATGCCCAGTGCATGGTGAGCGTCCAGCCACAAGGCAAACGGCAGTGCTCTCAATCACCACGAGCCATCACCTCCTCTCCTCCATTACCTGTCACTACTAGCTCTCCTACATTACCTGTCACCGCTTGCCAAGTATAGCATAGCGAACTCAAAGACGCAATATCGCAATACAAACAGCGAAAATTCCTCTACCACCAACTCAATCCACGCACATGGGGATTTGACGCTTCAGAAGCCTGTCGTGGCCAGTAGTTCTCAATTTGTTTGTCAAGAAAAGGCTTTAAAACAGTGTGTAGCAGGAGTTTGGTAAAATCATATGAAATGAAGACCTCATACTAGTAACGCCTTTCTTTTTATCCATAATACCCAAGAAATCTTATTTCCATATCGCTGTGTAGAAGGAAGAAACAATTAGGGTTTCATTCCGAGATGGCACCGTTGATACCCTACGCATGTGGCGATAAGAGCTACATTGCCTTGTTCTGCATCATAGAGCCCTAGTCTCTGCAGTTGCACGCATCACGTACGAACTTTCTGCGGTTGCTATTCCAAATTCCTACTCACATTTTTATGAGTTCTTGCCCGGAGGTTTCGGGGGAAGGCTATCTTGTAAAGGCTAGCGAATAAGTCTTCAATCGCTGGAGTACGAGTTCGATTCATATTGGTTTTATGGTGGCCAGGGTGAGATTACGACAGGTTTTGTCGATGCCTCTCATTCCACAATTTCTCCACCATCCTTCACTTCATAAATATTATCATTACCATCTAATTATTTAATCATCATTCGTGGGACTCAAAGACCTTAGCTCTTGAAGGTTCCCAACCCTCAATTAATAAAGAACTCGCCGTCTAACGCATGGCGATAACTATGAAGGTAAAATTCACAAGGTAAAATTTGTTCCAATAAGCAAAAAGACTCTGTTAAGCTGCACGTTATTTTATCAATCTAGAAAACACCGGAACATTAACAGGTCCGAAGATTTACATCTTTCACTCACGTATGCTATTTCTCGCCAGCAGTTTCGCTCACTCCCAGGCTACAGCACGTGCAGCCAAGCTACTACGCCTGCGATTCTTTCCCTCTTTGGATACCAAACTCGGTCCCTTGCCCATAGAAACAAAGTTCGTCATGAGTCACTCGTAGGCCTCTCGATTTCTCTTCTATTGGTCATAAACACTGACATTAAAATTTCTCTTAGGGAATTGTTGATCACGGAGACATTATGATGACATTCCCGTGATCATATGATTTTGTCATGTAATTGCACTTGATCTTTCACATGATTCTTAGAACTTAGAAAAAAATCTCAATTCGCAATCCTAGAATACTAGAATGCACTCAAACCTTTGTATTGTGATTTTTACATGTGTGGGCTTTTTTACATTACATTTAGTGCCAAATAAGAAAAAAAACTTTGACAGTTGGTATGGTTTTCAAAATGTATATTCAGTGACAGTTAATCTTAACATGTTGTGTGCTCAGTTGGAGGAACAACAGAGAGTAAAACGCAAACCACTTCGTCTTACTTTTTTTTGACAAGAAGAAATACTGCGAGTAGCATAGGAAATTCTGAAACCTGTTAATAAGATTTAAGGAGAACGTTGAATATAAATTACCCGTGCAAGGGACCACAGAAAAACTAGTTAGTGGCGAGTTGGTGAACGAGTAATTTTGAGGTCATATCCACTGAGCGGTTGGGGAGCGAGGGGAGCTGTCCAACAAACCCTTTGTGTCCTTTCTTCGCCTCTTTGATCCGCTTCGGAGGATCTTTGTGATGCGGCCTCGCCGAACACCTGCCTCAGTCCTCTCGCTGCGGATGGCACAATATCTCGAAGCGTGACGAGTCGCGCAGGGTCGACGAAGGAAATGAGATTTATCGCAGCAGGCATTGTGAGCTCAGGTGCATGGCTTTTTTATTTGCATATAACTACTGGGGCGTTCAGCTAAACGATAGACAGCCTGATAGCCTTGTTCAGCTTCCGAACATTTCGGAGTACAGTAGAACCCAGCAATTTCGAACCCCTCAAACCCGAAATTTCGAATAATCCGAAAAAAATCGGGATAGCAGAAAAAATAAACAAAATAAATGAAATACATATTTGTAGTGTAAAGAAAGTACTTTATAATTACTGTAAAATTAATCAACTAATTATTGCAACACAAGTCGAAATGAAATGTTTATTACATTGATAACTACAGTATGTTTCATATGTTTATGTACTAGTGATTTCTCTTAGAGGAACTTGCAAAATATGTAATCTTCTTTTGCCGTAAGGAATTGAATTTGGTTGATGATGCGAAGAGATGATGTGATCGCTACGTTACGTTGCCGTATTCTTACATCGCACGCTACATTGCATTATGTCTGGTAATCCTATAGATGTAATTGTGTATGTACGGTACATTTTATCGGATAACCCGAACATTTCTGAATCCGAACAGACCACAACCCCAATAAGTTCGGAATAACTGGGTTCTACAGAACTCCGATGCCGTAAACTGGCGTTGCTTCTGGTTCGCTTGTATATGTTCTCCTTTTCGTCAATATAATGATGGCAATATGCAATATTCCCATGACTCTAATGTTTCATGATTTGAAGCTTCTGAATGTTTTTGTTTTAAGAAAATTCTAAACATCAATAAGATAATATTTCTGAAATCATTGTTTTATCTCGAGCTCTTCTGTACAAAGCCAATTTATCCGTTACTTTCTAAGATCCCCAGATATCCAATCCTTTTTAAGATCCCCAGTGGATTTGGAATTTCATTAGATGATAATTATCAGAGGATTTAATTTTGCTGAGCAATGACCAAGGTAAGTATGCTACATGTGTGATATGACACACTGTGAATTTCCCGTTATCGGAAAATCCATCGGTTGGCTTTATTAATTTGCTAGTTACTGTTTTAATGTTCAAAATTGTACATTTTCCAGAGTATTATTGAAATAATAACACAGCATTACCAAGCGTCTCAGTTTACACTTTCATCACATTTGCATTACGGTAGTTCAAACATATTAGAACATTACAAACAATAAAAAAATAAAAAGATAAAATATTTCATTTCAGAACTTACTTGTTAACAGGACATGTGGCGCGGGAACATGTAATCGTTTCTAAATAACAGCAGTTGATGATGGTTTTGAAAGATCTTATTTTCGTTCAGACAGGTTACATGACTCCTGCCTCAACTGCATTTTATCCAATCGTTCTTTGGTGACAGGAGTCAAGATCTCCAAGAACTGACATTGAGTGATGGCTACTTCTCTGATATTTATGATCGCAACTAATTCGAATGTTCTTCGTGAACCATTAGTTAATGTCAGTGTTGTGTCGTTCGTTCCAGGAACTGGTTTTCTCTGTGGTATTTAATCTAAGATTGCAAACATTCGTCAGTTTTATCTTTGAGTAAATTATTCATAAAATACGTTCGAAGTTATTACATACCCGACATTTCCAATAGAAAAATGTACTAATGGTTTTCTTCCTTTGTATTTCAATAAACACCAACTTCGAAAACCAATATTTTTTGTTGTAATGTTTCCTGCACAAAAGTACCATATTTTATTATTGTAATATAAAACGCCATACGTTGTATAATTCTATTGTTTAGTTACAAATATTTGTAATATAAGGACATAACTACAGTTTAAATAACGTAAATGCTGCGAAAATAAAATGTCTTATCTTTAAGGTAAATTCTTTAAGGTTAAGGTATATTCTACACGATTTTTAGCACGTGTTAATTCGAAATTAATAATTTCGTTATTGCACTTATATTTTTTCATTAGTGAGTGAGGTAAATGCCATGTTCTACTTACATAATTAGTTAAAATGTTAATAAACATTCATACACATACGTACATGCAAGTGTTAGAACATTAAAAAATATCACTTTAATAAAAAAGTCCCTATATTAGTTGAATAGAATTCACATCAAAAATCTGGCGATTTTGGTACACTAAAAACTTTTTAATGTGTCGAAGAGATGACTGTACTTATACTACATATCATTACATCATTTTTTTAAAATCTCACGTAGCATTAGATATTTTAAGATACTCTTAATTATCCTTCATTCTCTGATCTCGTGTGAATTTGCATAACTCGAGTACAATACAGAATTCACAGTAATGCCGTGTAATAATGAAATGCATTCATATTCTCCATAATCAGGTGGGTCCTACGGAGGTAAATTGGAATCATTATTTATTTTCTCTCCATTCACAAAATGTCCAAAAAAGGCTATCTTATCTAACGAACATTTCAAGATGCACATGGATTTACAATGTCTTTCTAGGTTCCTTAAAAATGCATTTCAGCAAACAAAATGCAATTAGCGTAACGCGACTAATCCCTTCCCGACACACACACACACACACACATTCACACACCTTGGTGTTTACAGAAACTGCAGAAGAGAACGGGGAGTGCACACAAGAGGATTCAAAGTGAAGAGTGCAGGAAGACGTGCACATGCAACACCTTAATACTCCATACGGAGCAGATAAGCGAAAATTCCAAGAAAGGCATGAGAAATATCATGGGACATGTACAACCAGCATCAAGAATGCAGTGCACGGTTTCTGCTCAGTAGTCACATGTGGGTTCATCCTAAATGAATGCGGATTGGTTTGAAGGTACAATTTTCATCCTCAGGTATTTCAGGGAATGCCATTAAGTGTGATATAATTTTTATAATGAAATTGGCATTTAATGTATGAACATCAAAATATCATTGCCTGAGAGCAGAATTTCTCACAATCGTAATTCAGAAAAAGAAAATAAATAGTGTTAGTTTTTGAGATCGTATCCCGATATTTACACACAATAAGAATACGAAGACGGACAAGTGCCATTAACGGCGTGTAACAGAAAACAAAAAAAAACTGATCCTTCGTCAAGTTCAAGAATAAAAACCTGAATTGCAAAAGAGCTTCTCTTTGCAGGGTCTGCACAATGCGAATGTGGGGGCATTCAAACAATTTTAATCTTGGCACATTCCCCCTGCCTTATCAGTGTGCTTGTCTCAGAACTTCACATCGAAAAATAATTCTAAGTCTGCTGAATTAGTTCTTCAATAATTGTTTTTATATTAATCGTAAACGTAGAAGATACATTAATATTATTGTTTAAATTGGAAATGTTGTTGTTCATTTTCCTTTTAATGTTAATTACGTTCATAATTATTAGAGGTATGTTTACATTGGACTTCTTACAGACCTAGAAGTAGGGGCAGATTTTGAAATGGTTTTAATGATCGATAAAATGCTCTTATATTTGAGCAGAATGCCCTAAACGTGAAAAAAAGTGACCTAAAATTGTTGTTCAAACTCATAGTAGATTATTAATTGCAATTAGATTTAAAAGGCTTTATTCAAGGATTCATGTTAATTGGATTTTCAATACTTAACTACAGTAGAAAATAATACGACGATTTAGAAGACTACATTCATATTCATTGCAATTTTAAATTGATACATTTCTGGAACTTTAGTGCAAGTAAACGAAAATAATAGTCGGCATTAATTTTAATTAAGTCCAAATTTATAGTTTTCTACAAATCATACGATTAAGCAAAATAAAACAATAAATAAGGGAGGAAGCTGATGAAATTAACTAAAATATCAATTACAATTAAAATACAATATTAGTTATGTAAAAATACTTTAATATTCATTAAAATAACTAAAATAACTTAAAAATGAAAATAGTAAAATAAAGACTGTAAAAATGACACAATCAATGAAATAATGAACTTCCAGGCCAAAATTGACAATAATGGAAAACAAAATGCAATATAAATGTAAGATATTCTGAAATGTCCTCATGTGCAACGTATGTCTTAGAATGAAAAGGAAAAAAAAGACATCAACATCCACCCCTACATATAAGTAATTAACCCGGTCAGAGAAATGTGCGATGCAATGAAAGTTTTCAGTTTTAGTTGTTCAATTGAATTGAATTGAAATGCCTTATTTTACGTGGCGAGACTCAGGCCATGAGGCCTGCTCTTCCTTCTGGCCATGCAAATTTCCCTACGCTTCTTTCACCAACTGGCGGAGAAAGAAGGTATTCTGTGGGCGACGAAACAGGCGATTTTGAATTTTGCTAAGAGGCGTCATTTAGGCAAATTATTGTTCGCATTTGCTCATAACGAGATGTGACGTGGTTGTGGCCAATTTGGAATGAAGGATTTTAAAAGACTTATTTCCATCCACTGAGAGCTGAGGAAAATACTCCGACAAATTCAGGGTCAGTCTTCCTCTTTCTAGCTAAACCCTTGTGATTATATTGAATCGAAAACAGAGTTGTAAGGAAGTTACAACAGAAAAGTACTTCATATTCACTACAATTTATAGAATACTACAATCACTGTGAACAGAAAAGTTTATATGTTTCCGAAAATGCAATTGAATTTTTTAAAGATATTTCAAGATCTGGACCTGTATGTTGAAGAGATCTGTAGCAAGAAATCCTACTAACTATCGCAACTTAAAATCGCAATGCTTCACATATACTTATGATCACTAAAAATTATTTTTCAAGGGACAAATGTGTCAGACGATATCTACGATACGTTTATAAATTCTCACTAAACTTTGAATTTAAAAACATTCAATCTTCAAATATAAAAAAAACTCGCTATCTTTGCTTAGATAACTGCAAATATAATTTACTCAGACTCAAATTCTTGCGCGCGTTAGACGACGAAATGCCGCCTTTTCTCGATAGATTTGTAACTCGCACTACAAACGATTTAATGAAAAAATTATGTCACATAAGCGTCCATTCTATTAGATTAAGATGTTTTAAAATATAGTGTTTTTACTATAAGATCTGTTTATAAGAGTGAAAGATAACACATCTAGGACTATAAGATCGTGTATAGAAAATTTGAGTGTTCAAACATAGTTCAACAATCTTACAAGCAAGAGTAATGTTAAGAGAAAAGAGCGAAGAATAGAAGCGTATTGTTAAGCTTTTTAATATCTTAAACAAATAATCTGTAATAGAAAATTGTACTTTAGAAGCTATTAGAAGTAGTTTCGTGCGTTAAACCTCAAACTTGAACAATTCTTCAACGGTATGCAAGCCAATTCTCAGCCTGGCTCAGCTGCCCCTTTGCTGTCCGTCGTGTTCTACATTCCAACACTGCCCTAGCGCAACAGAACCACGACCGACTCTGGCACCGCCCCAGCCGGCACATGCTGTAAGCTCGCCCTAGTCTCTCGACAAGTGTGGTAGTGTAGTGCACGAAAGTATATGTGCACGTGTGAGGGAAAGAAAGAGAACGAGAAGAAGAAGAGAACGAGGAAGAACGAAGAAGAAAAAGATTGTGCGCGTTTCGTGGGCCCGTTTTCAGGTACTTCTCCGGCTTTCGTAAGGTGTTGATCAGAGAAACGGAACCTACCGATCAGAGCAGCTGGGCGCTCGAATTCTCGTCCGACAGTTGCATAGCTGGAGTCGAAAAGCCACCTAAAACCGGGCCTCGGATACGAGCACCTCCCGGTCAATGAAGCTGCAGAGGAAGGCAGCGGCAGCGGCCGCGACTGAACAGAGGGACGAAGGGATTCGAGTCATGGCGGGTTTTGCACTGATTAATGATTCCGGGCGCGTCAACTACTAAGGTCATTAGTCCCGTAAATGGGCTCTGCGCCGTCTCAGTGTCGCCGTCGAGATGGGGAAGTGCATATTTTTTTTCTTCCGGGAACGGCGGTGATATTTTCCCCGTTTGATGGTGAGATCCCGCGCTAACCTACACGTTGTATGTTCAAGCGCTGAACTACACGTACCTTGCGGGGTCTTTCCTAACTATATATATATATATATATATATATATATATATATATATATATATATATATCGCCCCAGCGGAGCACTGTCCCAGCCGGGAAAAGCTTTAAGTTCCCGACTTGGTCTCCTTACTTGTGTGATAGTGTAGAGCACGTAAGTGAAACTGTGTGTAAGGATGAGGTTAGGACAAGAAAGAAGAAAAAACATCGCGGGCGATACGTGGCCCGTTTGTTGTGGTACTGCTCCGGCATTCGCTTGGTGTTGTTCGGAGAAACCACGTAAAACCACCGATCAGAGCAGCCGGCCGCTAGAATTCTCCTCAGACAGTGACTGAATTCGATCTAGCTCTCCGGTTAGTGTCGAAACTCCTGCCACTGTAAGGACTGGAACCTAGAACCTCCCGCTCCCTCAGTCTGAGTAACTGAAAAACTACTGATTGACAGTGACTATTCACTGATGGTGTCAGTGATAACCCTGCCACTAACAATCAGTGAATTGGACTGAACAAATCAGTGAAAACCGGGTCCACTTTTGAATCAGTGAAACTTCACTGTTTGAATCAGTAAAATCTGTGGCAACTAATTGAACCTGACGACTGAACGATCAGTGAGCGATAGTAACGTGGCACTTTCACCACTGACGACCAGTGAAATGCTGGCGGTCATTATGAAAAGGTTCGCACATTCGCTGATTGTCAGCGAAACTACCCATTTCGACTGAAGATATCAGTGACTTCGGCTCTCATTGATTGAATCAGTGACAATTTCACTGATTCAGAGAAGCGGTCACAGACCCTGCAGTGACGTCAGTTGACGTCCTGAGCCACCTAAGCAGGTCGAGCCGCCGCGCAGGGCGACGAGCAGAGTGTCACAGGGTGGGGGGGGGCGGAGGGGAAGGTGGCGCGCGCCCGCGCGGCTGCGAGCACGCGCGAGTCGTAAAGGCGACGCCGAGCCGGCACGCGCCACCACGCGCCATCGCCTTTCGCGGCGCGACGCGACGCGACGCGGCCTCCGCGAGCGCCGACGCCGTCGCCGGCGACGCCGAGGGAGCTGCGCGCCGCCGACGCCGCTTTATGAGACGTGCGTCACCGCTAACGGTCGCCAGACGCCCGACGAGACGCCGCGCGCACCCGCCCTCTCGCCAAGGCGAGGCGTCGCGGCGCGGCGCGGCGCGGTGAGATGGCGTCGGCTGGAGAAGGCTCAGGGAGCAGTTGTTTGTTTGTTTGTTTGTTTTTTCTTCTTCATAGCGAAGCGTAAAGCAACCTCGGGACCAATCGCGTCTTAAGTGGAGAAAAAGGTTTTGCACGTTGAGGTCGCAAGAGAACAAGTTTCGAACTGTGGCACATCCCTTTTGTTGCGCAATTGTGGACCAGACTTTATTTATTTATTTATTTATTTGTCAAAAGCAGTAAAAACAGTATATGACGTGTGGGAAAGAGATTTATCTGCGCACATATATGCGCGCATTTTCTTGAGGGCCAGAGATAGCTGGAAATTAATTAGAACTAAATCGTAAAATTCTAATGCTAATTGTGTTTGTTCTAGTTTTGTATAAGTTCCAAGTCTAATTCTATTTGTTTTTACCACCGAGCAATAGCTCAAAGGGAACATTTATAAATCTGTATCTATCTATCTATCTATCTATCTATTTATCTATCTGTCTATCTGTCTATCTATCTATCTAGTATCTATCTAACCACTGATCAGCATATATAATTATATAATAATTATATTTTTAAATAAATGTAACTAATAAATATAGATAATTATATTTACATATTACCGGATCCGGCAATGTTTCGATATTGCAGTGTGTTAAATAAATACAACTCAAATTGAATATCAATTTATTCAAAGAAAATTAACTGCGTGTTAATTACACTTTACTACATTACATTACTTTTTAAACATTCAAATATTCTAATAATGTTGGGCACCGCCAGCATTTGTTCAGACTTCCTGCTTTCTAGATTGCAACTCGAATGTTAACATATACCGGGTATTTTTTTTATCGTTCGCCGAAGATTCCGGGCGCGTCGCCCGGGCAGTCGAGGGCTCATTCGCCCGTCAAACCGCTGACTCAACTCCCGTGCTATCCGAGAACTATCGCTGCGCCGCTTAACGTACCTTAAAGAAGATGCTGAAAGTAGTGTCCTTCGGTTCGAATACATTCTTGGCACCTCCGAAACACATTCTGATTTGCCCTTTGAAGTAAGTCTCGAGGAATTGCTGCGATATTCTCTTCAATTGAGCTTCACGAACAACCACTTCACGACATAGAGATCGGAGTGTGGTGTGCGTTGAGTTCCACAAGAATTATCGGACCTATTTTTTTCAACATCATCGTTACTGCTGACGTCTACATACATCACATATTGGCATTATTCTTCGAACAATTGACACCAGAAGAAAGGCACTATGTTTACTTTCAAAAGGAGTCGGCAACTGCTGTTCGATCCATGAACTTTTTAAATAATGTTTATTGTGACGATCGTATAATTAGTCGTGGATTATGGCCTCCTAAATCACTTGATCTATCTCCTTGTAATTTTTTCCTATGGGGGTACTTAAAGATCAGGTGTATGCAGAAAACTCGCATTCGGAGCAAGAGCTCCGGCGCTCTATTGAAGAGAAAATCGCAGCAATTCCTCGAGACTTACTTCAAAGGGCAAATCAGAATGTGTTTCGAAGGTGCCAAGAATGCATTCGAGCCGAAGGACACCATTTTTAGCATCTTCTTTAAGGTACGTTAAGCGGCGCAGCGATAGTTCTCGGATAGCACGGAAGTTGAGTCAGCTGTTTGCCGGGCGAATGAGCCCTCGACTGCCCGCGCGACACGGCCGGAATCTTCGGCGAACGATAAAAAAAACACTCTGTATTTCGATATAATGAGTCTTGTAGTTGAAACAGATATCCATAGATCAAACTTCAAGCAAGGTTCTCTAGAAACGGCGTGATAACCCACCTCGCCAATTAACTTCGCAAAAGCAAAGCCTCCACGTGCCCAATTTAATTCAATACCGAATCAACACTTTTTAGGTGCGATTCTGATACTAATAAGAAAAAATGAAATTTCAGCGAAATCGGTCGTGTAAGTTTTGCATCTTTATCGCAGCGACAGACAAACGCACATTCCCTTTTATGTATATATAACTGTAGATTAATCTTACTGACATGATATTGTGATCATGGGAATATAGAGTTAGCAGCGCACTTTGTCGCCAGTTGGGAACAAATTCGATAAAGTAATACGACCGAATGATTGATTAGTGTGCGATATAAAAGGAGGATATAGGGAGGTTTTTGCATGTTATAGAGGGCAACTATCGACTTCAATCTCCATGCGCAGAAGCACAAGATCGATAGGGCCTTCGATTGCTTTAACGTTCGAGGGTGCAAAAACTCCGTATTTATGGCGCCTGCTAAATGCGGCTTATTAGCGGTCTCCACCAGCGGTTCGAGGTAGAGATGGAATTGGCGCATGCGCAGTGGCACTAAACTGATGCACGCTAAGGCGCTTCATGCTGTAAAAACGTCTGCAGTTTAAATTCTTCGTTGCGAAGCTTGTCTCGCAATGCACAGAATTAGAGGAACCGTCCTCTTCAAATTCTCCGTCCGACTACCGTCAACGATGTGTGAGTGATTTGGTGGGATCTGCGAGAGCGATTGCTGTCGAACCGATGAGTAGACTTCGTATTTTGTACGCGGTTAAGCTAGTATTTCATCTGGCGGGGCAACCAAATACTTGGAGTGAATACCTCTGATTTATTAAGCCAACATTGTGACGGAAGGAGATAAGATGGTGAAAAAAAAGAAGAAAAGAAGCGCATGAATCAACCATGCGAATAAAGAATGCCGCTCCTCTACCATCATTTCCCCGTTCATATCTGCTATCATTACTACACTAATTACAGGAAGAATTCCCGTCATACCCCATTATCTTACCTCATATACCATTCGTTAATACATTGTAGATAAGATGGAACTGCTCTTAAGTCATAAATCATCAGCGATTATATCTCTTGTCTAGCTGCACCAGGTCTCAGCTAGTTTTTTTGCGTACAAGAGTGCTGGGTGAAGACAGCATAAGTTGCATTTTCTGTCTGAATAGATGTTATAAACGTGACTTTGGCGAGACATTTTTCGAAAGGCGTAGCCTATCCTACACCTGTATGCAAAAGGCACATTCCAATTACGCTATGTCTAGCGCTTCCTAGTTTTTTTAATGATCTGGGAGTTTGGGCAAGTTCTTACATAGATAACAGGCCCAATAGCTGTTGAGGGGACCTGTGTTTTTTTCACCTCTCAACTTGTTGATCTCGATTTCCAAACTCCTCTATTTAAAGAGTTTCTCTGCTTGATTTATTACTTTGTAATATAATGAAACAAAAAAATCTACAAGACGCGATTTTTTTCTCCAAATCCAGAATAACAATACCCATTTTTTGCTACTATTTTACAATCAGTATGGGTTTGTTGGTCGTTCAATAAAAGTTATGACAGTCACAAGAGAGGCCATAACATTTTTATGTATATGTTTGGAACTTTGAGGGCGTTCTAGATTCACCAGTGGAGGTAATTGCAAACCCTGCTAGAATTACACAAGCTGAAACGAAGTGATCAAAGGTTTCTACCAGTTCTTGACAAATGCGGAATTCATCATTCTGGGAAAGTTTGAGAAATGCATTATAATAATGATTCTCAATGCTCCGATCTTGGGCAGTAATTATAACTGCTTCCGATTCTGGCCTTATTCTTCCCTTTTTAAGCTACATAAATCATTGTTCTTTGTTAATCTGTATATAGTCCATCTTTTTTAGATCTTGTCCATGTTGTACTTGGTCTCTTCACACTTTTTTAATGTTTGTTCCACCCATTTGATGTCAAGCAAAGTCAGCAAGGCTGTACTTCCTCTTCACTGTATTATTCTTTTTCTTTGTCCTCTTCTTCCTATTATCATCATTATTATTATTATTATTATTATTATTATTATTATTATTATTCCATTACATCACGACTAAAGATCTTATGAGTCGGCTGAATATAAAATCTACTCCAGGTTGCAACCAGCTACCTAAGGAGCAGATTCGGTGACTATCAGTGCCTCTACAATACTTTACGCAAAATGTGGGCTGTTCCAAATAAAGCAATTTTTTGCACTTCCCAGTCTTTTGAATTACCTGGGAGTTAGACAAGTTCTTACTCAAATTTTGCGGAACAAATCCCAGAGCTCCGATAACTATCGGGACGACCTGTGCTTTTACGCCCCACATTCGTCTGATCTCGATTTCCAAACTCTTGTATTTAAGACGTTTCTCTGCTCCTTGGTAACGACGTTTTGATCGCAAGGTACAGCAACATCGATAAGTAAACACGGTTTTTTCGCCAAATCCCGGATCACTATATCCGGTTTGTTTGCCGCTATCGTGCGATCAGTTGAATTTGTTGGTCGTACAATATCGTACACAATCCAACAGACGTCACCGGTTTCGGTGTGTGTTCATACCACTTGGGGCATGTGTTTAAAACTTCGAGGGCGGTACAGATCTGCCAGTGGAGGTAGCTACACACCCTGTCATGTCTTTTAAGGTATTCGGTCTTTGCTAGGATGGACAAGCTGAGACAATATGATCAATGGTTTCTACTTGCTCCAGGCAAATGCGGCATTTGTCATCTTGGGAAATTTTGAGAACCGCGTTATGATAATGTCGTGTTCTCAAGGCCTGATCTTGGGCAGCTATTACAAGTGTTTCCGATTCTGGCTTCATCCTTCCCCTTTGAAGCCACATAAATGATTGATCTTTATTGATTCTGAACCTTGTCCATTCGTTTCAAGTATTGTCCGTGGAGTGGTTTGTCTCTCCACGATTTCTTTAACATCTTTTGTGTCTCCACTTCATGTTTAGCAGCATCAGAAGTTCAGTGTCTGTGTTATTCGACGTGTCTTGCCTAGTTTTCTTCGCAATGTTTCTTGCTACACTAACAATGCCTCTGTTTCCCATTCCTTCGGTCAGATTTCATGACCTGCCTCATTAGAGGGTCGTCTTGATGGGCTGACTACATACTTCCCCAACCCGACAACTGCGTTGTGCCAGGTGGCCTCAATTTGTCTGAGGCCTCTTCCTCCTGCCT
>JAHLJT010009436.1:26496826-26526119 GCA_031308135.1 Acheta domesticus | reverse complement strand
GGAACCTGTGCAACAAGTTTCTAGAGTTGAGTTATGCAACAGTGATAGATGTGTTCATAGGGTCCACAAATAAGGAAAGTTGCTGACTGCCACTTCCAGACGTACTGAATTATACTGAAAAAGTGCATGGATGGACATTGAAATCATCTCGATACCATTTTTCTTGGAAGTATATAATCTGCTATGGTAATAGTGTGAAGCAGTACAGCAGGGCTTACGAACATTTGGGTGTCAACATTTACCTCAAAATAATCTCCTTGACTTACATCTTGATTTCTATCTCCGAAAACCTAGTTTCAGTCAGTGACGAACAATGGTTTTCACTAGGAAATCTCGGTGGTGGAGTCACGGTACCAGGGTCGATGAAGTGCAGTAAAGTTGGCCGACTATTGCTGAACACTTCAGTGTCACGTACCAAATGCTCAGCACAAACGACAAGACAAAGACAAGAAATTCAAACTAAATAACCTTATATTAAGCATTTTCAGTGTTTATGGGTTTTATGTGTGTATTATAACTTTAAATATATTACTATACAGTATGCATGTCATGTGACCTCAGTCTATTTCTTAGCTAATTCCATGTTCATTCCATCGATGTAACAATAATAGTTATAGTGAAATATAAGTTGAATAAGTATATAAATGTAATATAAATATAATTGAAGAAGTATATCTAAATGGGAAGGGTAGGTGACGGAGAACAAATGGTTTATATATTTTGAATCAGCACGTTTCAATTATCTTAGAACAAGTGTTAGATACCAAGATATCCGCCAAGTTTTAATAGTGCATTATGAAACGATGATGTAATGATGGATAATAGACGAGTATCGTAAACTTCACTTGAATGTATTAATAACCCATTACATCGAGTTTCATACGGTAATTTTCTGCGACTTATGGTACTAAACTAAGTTAAACTTTTATATTGAATCATTTCATGGCAATTGGCATGCAGGATTCAGCCAAGGCCACCTAGCGGACAGCTCCCTACCCGCCGCAGGTGACTTGTTTTGTCAGACCACCTGCGAGGGAGTACACAAGTTGCTGCACTAATTCCGACGTCACCATTTTCTAATTTCTGGAGGTTTCAAGTCCACCTTTGATTCAATAGACAATGTAAACTCGACTTTTTTAAGGAGAACCACACGGCAGCAACATATAACCCAAAATTACTTGCGTTCAGATCTTAGCTAATCTTACACTTGGTCAAACCTTAGTCAAACCCTTCAATAATTACCATTGCGCTAGTAAAAAGGATCATAGTGAAATTACGATTCAATTTATTTTAAATAATATTTCAGGTTGAAAATTATTAATAATAAAAGAAATTAAAACTGAGATGCAGTATATAATATTAAATACAATTTTAATGTACACAATCGAACGAAACATTTACTATAAAGATTCTCAATGATTAATGAAGTGTCAGCACTTGGTTTGTAAGCTTCTCTGTGATTGGTCAAGAAACTGTGTCATAATGAAAACTGTATCGTAATAAATATCATTATGCAACGGGTTGCAGGCATCAAATAACAAAATTATACGATGAGAGTAGAAATTTTTTTTTTCAGTGTTATCATACATCTTTCTGAATAGATTCCTTGCTTAAACATCCATTCGAAAAGCTTGAAGAAAATATTTGGAGCCATTTATGAGAAAATGGCGTTTGAGCGTTTCTGAAAATGCCACTATTAATTCAATAACATATTATATGTAACCACATCATTCGTCAGGTCACTAAATATTTAAAAATGTCAGGTCACTAATTTATTTTTTTAGGAATGGACATCGCAGAAAAACGTAAATACACAATAATACCATAAAATGTTTATAAAAGATCAGAATAACAAGTTTTGATTATGGGTGACTAAGCCAGAGTTTTCGCTTGCATATGTTATTAAGATTGTTGTTTAATTATACAAGATTTCATATCTTGTAATGTTATAATTTTTTGAGATTTCCGTGTCTCTAGAAGAAACATCCAAAAGCTTGAGTTGTTCATCCGAACTGTTTTTGATAACATTTTTACGTCATTTTCTCTTGCTTTAAAAGTATTTAATTGATCGTTTTCTGCGATGTTTTAGGTCCTTAAAATCCGCCCTCTAGTGATAGATTTGCGTTCATCGAACGCCACTACAACGGTATCAGAAATTATCATCTATTAGTTGCATCATCATCCATTATCATCCATTGCAGCGTCCCGGGATCTGATTTGCAAAGGTCATTGTCTCAGATTTTAACTTCGCCGGGAATTTAGCCAGGATTCTTTCACCTGGCCCAAGTACAATGCCGTTGCGGATTTTGCGCCTTTTGAAAACCTCGCTCCTCGGCCTGGATCGACCGGCTTAGTTGGTTCAGGGTCTCAACTGATGTAATTGCACTCCCTCTCACCGGCAGGTCCTAGGGTTCTAGTCCCGACGGTGGCAAGAGTTACATACTAGCTATTATATTATAGGCAGAATTCAGCCGCTTTCGGAGAATTGTAGCGGCCGGTTGGTCTAATCGGTAGATTTCCGTGGGTTCTCGGATCAACACCAGACGAATGCCCGAGCAATATCGCGATAAAAACGAGCATTATACTTTCGGAAGTAATGACCTTAGCAGTTGACGCTGCCAGGAATCACCATTAAATCAATCAGGCGGGGTCGAACCGAGTTTTGTCGGTTGAGAGACCACTGCGCTAACCATCAACACACCGAGATGCGCGTATCCTATCCTATCCTATCACCGCTCACCTTCATCCGTTCACCATTTGACACCGTTTATTGTCATCCTATCACCGTTCTCACACGATTCGTTCTTGCGGTCACACCTCTGAACCGTTCACGAGCAGCACGAGCAGCCACGAGCGGTCGAAAAGGCCGAAGAAGCAACGGATGAGCGGCGAGGCGAGGCGAGGCGAGGAGCGGTGTTTGCGCCCACTGTGTGCGCGGGACAGCTCACGCTCGGCCGCCGCCCAAAGCCGCTGAGCAAACGGCGCGGCGCGGCGCGTCCACGGCCCACGTGCGCCCCCCCAGCCCCACGCCCCCCCCCTGGGGGCCTCTATGCCCGCAGGCGTCAGCGGTCACAGCATGGCTGCTCATATGACCACCCAGGGCACACTGTGTACAATGGACGCGATGGGGGAACCCCTGTCTCGCTCCGCTGGAGACGACACGTGAAAAAGGAGATTGAGGCGCATACATTTGCAACATTTTGGGGAGCGTACTGTTATGCGTAGGAACAGTTTGATAATCTGCTTGTGAAATTCTCAATGGACTCATGTTCATGCTCCGAAATAAAACATTATTTCATTTTTACAGGTACCCTACTCTTGGTATTAGAATAACCGTTAATTTCAGTCTAGAATTCCCTTGCTTTCAGAAGATTAAAGGCATTTCACGTTTTTCCACAAGCACGGTACATCAATTTTACAGGGGAAAGTAGGTTTTCAAAACTTATTTTCCAACAAATAGAATCTCTGCATTCTTCTATTTGAAAATTCTACGAAAACACTCGCCTTGTAAAGGAATATTTCGTGAATTTAAATTTGTGATTTAATGAAAGCCAAAAATGCGTCAAAGTGTAAGCCAAAAAAAAATCTCTGTAATGGAGAGTTTACTGTTCGATATGTTTACTCATTGAAGTGGTATTTTACTTTTCCCTTTCTACGTTCGTAGCAAAAAGAAAGAATTGGAATTCTACGGCAAAATCGACAATTTTTCTACCAGAAAAATTTTTTTGCCCGGCCCTGGTAACAAAAATGTGGATAAATCTAATAATACTATGTAATAAATTACTTTCTCAAACAAGTTGCGTAGTCAGCACTCATATTTCGTGAGTTGTTAGCTAAAACGATCAGCTGATTTTCTCCAGAATTAATATTCTGCTGTCTAAACGAGCTCAAGGCCCTACGAGTTCAATGAATATTTTTTATTTTTGGGGGGTAATATACGTAAAGACAAAACATTTTCAAAATATTCTCAAAAATGGCTCCAATTTTTAAAGCTTACCTTCGGATACTGTAAAGAACCCTTAAAAAAATGACAGGGATCTCTTTTCGTTGAAATATTTCAAATTTCGAAAACTGCTAAAGTTTACATTTCTTAGGCGTCTTCCTACAACTACAATGTGTTAAAGATAGAGTTTTTTAAAGGAGTGAAATCTGTTGTTCATAACATTTTCAAATAAGGTCACGTACAATTTTTCGAAAGTGTGAGTAGTTTTCTCGTTTTTTTGCATGATATGTAAGTAAGTTTTAGACATTTTTTTACAAACGGCATCAAATGTTTCTTTAAATAGTTTCTTCATATTACGGTAAAAAAATTGTGCTGTTTCATTTTGGGAACAGCAGAATCCCGCGCTTAGTTTTCCCTGACTCTCGCTTCCAGCTGATTCCAATTCTTATTCCCATCTAATTACCTATTCGAAATAAGCTCGAAAAAATCAGATCTTTAAAACAATAATGTGCAGCACATTATTGTTTTTAAAGAAGTAGTTTATGCTTAATTTCTGCTTGAAGTTAATGCTGTGATAAAATAATGAATGATTACTTTTAATTTTGCTTTAATTCGCAAGCTCAGTTTTTTTTTGGTTCTATACGATGACACCACGCTTACCTGCAGGCTGGTTGTCACCGGGTTGCCCTCTATACAGAGAAGCCTGAAGTCTGAAATTATTTATATTAGAAGGAATTGCATATAATTTGGCACAACAATAATTTCATTTATTGAAATTGATTTGAATTTAGATTAACAATATTAATGTGATTTATTGCATGCATCTGGTTAATACGGTACCAAATTGTCTAAGCGTTGTGAAAGAGACCCCGCAATTCGTATCACCCTTGGTTTCCACGCCGAAAATCCCTCTTCGCACCGGTCGTCGCCGAAGTCATCTGCTTCTCTCTTGATGTTTTACTTTACTCCTTGTACTACTGTTCCAAATTCTATTCTCCCTATTACATTAAACACGGCGATGTCCCACTTAAATTCATCAGACCACCTTCGCGCAGCTACCACCACGATGGCCAGTCAACAAAACCAACTCTAGTTCAGAGCCCCCTCCTCCACGTCAACAAACATTCGTTACCTAGTAACCGCATTCGCACCGTCCAGATTAAAGCGCGGTGATTGTTTTCTTGTAATATTTGTATATTACAATGCAATATATATAAATTCTTAAATACGGCTCCAAATTTTTCTTTTATTTTCTGATGGAGTAAAGGACGCTAAAATAAGTGGCATAGGTTTCATTTTCGGTAAATTTTCTACATTTTTGAAAATTGAACAAGTTAAAAGGAAAGCGAGAAAGTTTGTGATGATGGAGCAACACTAATTCTCTTACATTCAACTCGAGGTAGAGTTCGCGCGTGGAATCTCTGCACTCGACTGACTGACAGCCAAGGGAAGTAAGACGGTTGCAAAGAAGGCATTCTCAAAAGCATTGACTTCCTAACTTTCGACAGACACTTCAGAGCACGTAAAATGCAATGTACATTCTTGTAATAAGAATGCACACAAGAAAATCAATGAAACAACTAAAGAAGACATAAAAATTGCGGTGATTATAATCACAAGCTCCGACCAGGATGGCCGAGGTGGCTAAGAGCGTGGACCGACTCAGCACTTCGGTCGGAAGGGTTGAGGGTTCGAATCCCGCCTTGGGCGTGGTTCTTTGTTCCATGTCTCTCATGTATGTGTTGTCGCGGAGGGCCTCGCGTTCTGCTGACCCCAGATTAGAGGAGCCCGCAAGTGTGTTGGTGTCTAGTGAAGGGTCGAATATGCGTCCCACCAGGACGTGAAGGTTAACCGGCGAACGGCTGGAGAAAAGTCCTAGAAAAAAATAATAATCAAAAGCTCGCGGTTGGACACCTGACGTTTTCCTGAACAGCAGTAGTAGAGGTAGATGGCTCTCCTGCGTGTGCGTATTTTCTCCCTTCTCTCTCTCTTTTTCTCTCTCTCGCACTTGAGCATGTTGTCCAGTGCACATATATCTCGAGCAAAATCTGCAAGCAATTTGTCAATTGAATGTGAACTTTTTATTTTGCCTTACATAGTGTGTGCAGAGCTGGAGATATGATATTTTGTGATAATGTGATGATTTCATTTTAATTTCGAACACAGACACATAAAGGACGTCTGTCGCGCTTCTGTGTCATTTGTCATGATTTTCTGCACCTTGGCCTGCTGTCCACTTGGCGGAGTCATATTTTATCTCCACAATTGACACCAGCAAGAAATTCCTTTGTTTGCTCTGTCACATTGCATTCTTCCATAATGTGTTTGAAAATCCTTTATTTTCCTCTATTGATCGAGTGGTTTTCATCATGAAACGTCTTTAAGAAACGATAAGTTATAACATTTTCTTTATAATTGTGTTGATTACGGTTATTGTACTATATAGTAAATTCTTTTTGAATCGCTTCGACTGAATTGCCAGTTTTTGTGTATTTTAAAATTGACGGGACACGACGTGCGCATTAAAAACATTATTCAGAAATAATGATTTCATCTAGTATTAAACTCGTTCTCTTTCTCACAACTCTACGAAGAACTTGAGAGCCAGCATCTCCTATAAACAATCAAATCCCTCCCCGCCGTCCTTCTGCTCCCAGTACCCCAAGCAGCGATTACGTTTGTCACGTATATAAATACTTGAACGTACGCCCTCCCGTGCACTGCTGTCCGTCTTTCACTAACGACATCCAGTCGCCCCATTAACCATCTCACGCCGTCACCAGCCCACAATAGGCGCCCGGCCCCTCACTCCATCCCACTCCACGTGCCGACATCACGTCCGTCCGTCTCGCGGCGGCGGCGCAACCCGCTCTGTGGATCTCACCCTCTCGCGGACGCTCCCCCCGAGCAAACCGAACCGAACCGAACCGCACCCGACCCGACCCGTCCGTCCGTCCCGACCCGTCCCGACTCGTCGAGCGGAGTCTCTCCCTAATCATCTCGTCTGCACCGGCCACCTAATTACCACAATAAAACGCGGCGGGCCGGCCCTCTCGGGCGACCGAGCACGCCAATTTGCCCTGCCTGTTTGCCGGCGCGTCGCCCTCTCTCCGCCCCGCCCCCCAACCCTCTCCCCCACACCCGCCGCCGGCCGGCCCCTCGCCCAGCGGCCCCCCTCACCACCACCACCGGCGCCGCCGCCGCTTTCTAAAGGGAACCGGCCGCCTCGCCCGGCCTCTTGTTCGCTAGAACCGCAACAGCCGGCGGCTTCGCCCTCAGTAAATTAACACGGATGAGACGTGTCAGCTCCACAAAAGAGATTGTTTTGCTTCTTCGCCCCAACGTCATTTATCTACAGGCAACAATACCTGTCCCGGATTTGACACATCTATCAAAGCAGGAAAGAATGGGGGCCCCCAGGAGGGTGGCCGAGCCGGGCGGGGCGGAGTGGGGAGGGGCGGGGCGGGGGCGGGGCAGGCGCGAGACGCGGCGCGGCCGAGAGGGAGAACGTCCAGAGCAAACACACTCACACGCCCGCACGCACACACACACACACACACACATGAACGCGGAGCGCAGGGCGGCTCTCGCCGCTGATTTATACGTCTAAACAGCCGGCGCATTCGCCTCGCTGCTTCTTATCGCTGCACATAACTAATTACCTTCCTTTATGTGTAAACTTTTGATTGATTGCGGAGCTGCCACGAAACAATCTTCGCTGTCTCGATATGATTTATTCCCCGGGTCGTTTGGCGCGCCATCGACCGCTCTCGCCTCGACGCGTCGCGTCGCGTCGTCGCCGCGCTGACCTGGACGCTGGGCGGGGCCCGCGCTTCTTTCCCCTGCTGCCGCTGCTGAAGGGAGGGGTCGGGGGTGGGCGTTGGATGGAGGAGGAGAAAAATTGCAATTTCAATTCATGCCTTATTTTGCGTGGCGAGACTCAGACCATCAGGCACGATGTTCCGTTTGGCCTCGCAAATTTCGCTACGCTCCTTTCATCATCTAGAAAGATGGTATCCCTCGGCGACGAAACAAGCGATTTGAATTTAGCTTAGAGGCCTATTTTATTTATAGTAAATCTACAACATGGGACAGCCGGATTTACTTCTGCCTCTAAGGAAGGTTTATCAAGGATTCTTTTCGTCCTTGAAAATCCACGGCTTCTATTGGATTTCAACCCGCCGTAACCTCGAAAAATGAGAAACAGGAATAATTTTAAGGGTCAATGAAACCGTATTTAGTGTTTCCGGGCACGTCAACTACTGTAGTCATTAGTATCGTCAGTGTAGTGCATGTTACTTGACGGAAGGTGGTTGTATTCTTCCCCTGCTGGAATTTGAGATCCAGTGTCGACCTACAGGCTTACTGGATTTCTTTGTACAGTTATCTCTCTCAGCCAAGCACTGCCCCAGTCCTGATAAGCTCAGTTTCCCGACTGGCTTTCTTATGTGTGTGGTAGAGTACTGAATATAATTAAGTGTGTGTGTGTGTGTAAGTAGTGGGAGAGGAGAGGTCAGGGATGAGGAAGATTGTTCGCGGTCCGTGGTTGGTTTGTTATTGACTGCTCCGGCATTTTCCTGATAGTGATAGGAATGACCTCGGAAAATTGCCGGTAGAATTGTCGGTGGTGTGAAAGGTGCCGGCTCAAAGACAAAGAGCAAAGACATAATATTCTTTTTTATACATTGCCTATAGCATCACCCCCGAGATGGACTGTATTGCTGGATACTTATTAGGCGCCATGTGGCTTCCAGGATTAACTAATTTTTCACTCGTCACCGCCGTCAGTGGCGACCACATCAACTTCTGAGAAATATTATCTATTCCTTGAGACGTTACCTGCCTGAGGGATTATGGGAACTGATGGATTTGGGATGGAGTGTGAATTGTCGAAGGATATATTTTTTCTTACCTCCATTCAGGGCTCGTTTACACGTAGTATAATGCCAGAATGGCCGTGAATCTCGTGCCAGAAAAATAGTTGTATTTGTTCTAATTCTAATTGTCATCATGTTTGTCACCGAGCATTAGCTCAAAGCGAACTGTAATAAATATATCTATCATGTCGCAAGCGTGGCATCCCTCCTTTCGAATTCCCTCTCACGTGTTGGAATCCGCAAACTTGGGTTTTTGGAACTAGAGTGCTAACTCAGTCTCTACTGAGTTATCGTTGCCACTCTCAACCCTTCAGCCCGCTGTAGGGTTTTGTCGTGCCAGAATGCGCTATGAGTTTCGCCCTGCAGGCTCATCTGCAGCGCGCCCCGAGTTCTTGGTGCCAGCCGCCCGCAGCCTGCAGCCCCGACCTACAGCGCCCCGCGCGGCTAGCCAGGGAGACTACTCGCGGGACGGAGCGGGTACCTCGAGCGGTCAGTGCCGTGGCGAACCCAAGACGAAGTTGAAGAGTAATACTGTGAACGTGTTGAAACTATGTTTTTGATAAAATCATCGATCTATTTAATATCGAGTTTTAACCCTTTATAGGTCGGGTAACTTTTTCTCCGGAATTATTTGAATTTATCTTTTAATTGTTTAATTTTGGTCTTAGAAACATGAGAAAAATATTTATTTGTGATTTGTTTAAATATAAAGTGAGATAATTGCGAAAATGATGTGGTCGTATAAACGACCACAATCCATTTAGGGCTACGCATTACACTATGGATTGTGGTTGCGTACAGAACCATCTCGTATAATTCCTGAATAAAAATCGAATATCCAGTCATAAATAAACGTGTGCATGTTCTTTACAAAATATAACAAACACGTAGGAACAGATGTGAAATACAAAAAGCAAGAAAATTGAAAATAAAAAATAAGTAGTGAAAATCAATATGATATACATTTACAAACAAAAATCTAAAATAATAAATCATTGACTAAAGAAAACAATATTGAAAGAAACGTGAACTGCTAGAGTTCATAAGCTGCATTATTAGCGTCACGTCATCTGCATTGGAATCCCCTCTATACTCCGAATCTAACGCCGCTTCATCATTCTCGTCAATATTCCCAAGAAACTGTTAAATTCCTATTAGAAACTGTTAAATTGTTATTAGACCATGGGTTCGGAACTGCGGAAACTCCAAATTTTAGCCATTCTGTAAGATAGCACACCACTAGTAACATATATGGGTATTACATTATACTACGCAAATATACGTAATCACTGAAGAAATGTAAAAATATTGAAATATTTTCTAAGTCACAAATATTCGGAAAACTAAACCTATTTAGCGAATATCTTACATTATTAGACAATAAATTTAATTGCTCAAAACATTTTTTAAAATTCATATTTTCACAGAACAAAAAAAAATTTACGATTGTGTACTTACTCCTGACTACACCCTTGAAAATATAAATTAACCTCATTGATGTAAAAATGGAGTATTTTATGAATAAATCTATTGTAATACTAAAAAATATCTTAATAAACAATAATAAATAAGTAATAATCCTCTGTTCTCGAAAAACTCCGGAAACTCGAAACGCGAAAAATCACTTCTCAACAAAATGCTCAAATGAACACTCCGCGACAGTGCCTGTATGCATTGTGATCGCGACGACGACCACATACATGGCCCAACAGCAAGATTTCTAAGAATAAATGTGATCACACTATCTGTTTATTTATTTATTTATTTAGTCAAAAAACAGTAAAAACTGTATATGACGTGTGGGGAAAGAAATTTATCTGCGCACATTTTCTTGAGGGCCAGAATTTTATTTAAAAAAAAACGAAAAAATGAATTTAGAAAATAATTATTTTAGAAAAAATGAAGATATTTGAAAAATGTTTTTTCCCGAGTTATAGAAAATCAATTTCAACTGTAAATGAACTACAAGCAAAAGGAGTGCTCAACAAAACGTGCGCACAGTGAAGCTACACTTACGTCCAGAAGCAAAACAAGGGGCCATCTCAGCATTTGCTCTATGGATCAGGGAAACTGGACAAAAACCTGATCGAGATGGGGGTCATTGACCCGGAAGCTGAAGTACATTACTTGTTACAGGCGTATTAAATATTTTTTTAAATGTATACAATGCAAACATAAACTAAGTCATTATATATCTTTGTTTTGTTACATTAAACATTATTTTTCTTTTTCACGATCAGTATAGTCTCTAATTGTATAGAAACAGTTTTGCAGCAGAAAAGATTTTACTTTTAACTTAAATTTGTATACCGACTTTAATTGTTTTATGTCATCTGGCAATGCGTTGTAAAGTAACGTACATGTATTGTATGTTGATTTCTTGTACTGAGCTGTTGATACTGACACTTGATGCACGTGATTTCTACGGCGTGTGTTGTAATTATAAATATCAATATTGCATGAAAATATGTTCCCTCCGTTGAGTAGGTCATTTTTGACAAATATTACAGATTCGTAAATAAATAGACAAGGCAATGGTAGGATTCCCATCTCAATGAAAAGAGGCTTGCAGGAATCACGTGGAAGGCATTTTTTCATTATTCGAATAATTTTCTTTTGCAATCTGAAGGTCTGAATACTACAGGATGAGCTTCCCCAGAATATTATGCCATATCTCAGGCGGGAATGCACATTTGCAAAATAAACGCAACGAGCTGCATGAAGGCTGACAGAATTTGAAAGAATTCTGAATGCATAGCATAATGAACTTAATTTAGTGTTTAATTCTGTTATATGTACATTCCATTTGAGGTTTGATTGAATTGAAAGACCTAAAATTTTGTTGCCTCAACATCAGCTAATTGCATATAGTTCATTTTCAATGGAACATGCGATTTCCGATTTGAGATGCAAAAATGCATTGAAACAGTTTTTCTTTCGTTAACAATTAATTTGTTATTATTAAACCAATTTGAAACTTCTGAAATTGTACTATTTACTGCTATCTTTTTTGCAAAGAACATTCGTGTCATCAGCAAACAGAACCGTTCTTCCATTTTTAATAGACGAGGGCATATCGTTTACATATAACAGAAAGAGAATAGGACCTAAGATCGAACCTTGCGGGACCCCATGCACAATTGGCAAAGAATTGGAAATATAAGTATGTAAAGTCCTTTCCTGCCAGTATGGTATTTCTACTCTTTGAGTCCGATGTTTAAGGTAAGAAGTTATCCAATCTAGGGCAATACCACGAATTCCATTCTGCAACAATCGCATTTCATTGAAAAAGACTCTACAATGTGAAATTAGTGATAAGGATGAAAATTGCTTGATATAGTTAAGCAAAAAACGGCCGAACAGCATGTGGTCGCGGAGAGAACCACAATGCCGATTTTTTTAACATCGAACACAAAAGATCGATGTTAAAAAAAATCGGCTTCAAAAAACAAGGTTGAAAAGTAATACTCTGTACGGGTGCAACTATGTTTTCATCATGTATTGTTTTCATTTATTGTTGTCATCATGTATTGTTTTCATTTATTGTTGTCATCATGTATCATGTTCATGTATCATGTGTCAGTTTCATGTATTGTTGTCATCATGTATGTTTTCATCAATGTATTTAACATCAATTTTTTGAAGCCGATTTTTTTAACATCGATGTTTTGTGTTCGATGTTTTTCGTGCTTGTTATTTAATTTTGATTGAAAAATGACCATCTTACTAAAACCTATATAATGTTTACATATCCATAAAATGGGACATTAGTGAGACCCGAAATGACCAACAATGAAAAATAAATGAAATCGAGTTTTGGTCGATAAATGAAATTTAAATTAATTTTGAATTATCCAATCAGACAAAGTTTTATTAACGGTCCTGATTCCGCCTGTTTTTAAGGAACTCTCAGTTAAAATGGATTTCTCTCTACAGTTTTCTCTACAGAATAATCCCAATCGCCTTCAAAAATTAAATTGTCGGGCAAGAATATTGTGATTACAAATCCAGTTTTAAAAACAGCGATGTTCAGAAACATCGATGGTTTCGGGGTGTTGTTTTATTTTTGAAAATCGATGTTTTGTTGGAGATATCGCATCCTCAGTACAGTGATAGTGAATGAGTCGAATGAATGGTTATGTTTATAAAGTAAATAACGTGTGAAGTTTTTGTGAATGAAACAAAAAAATCAAACGAGAGACAAAATTACTTCAAATTAGATATGCTAAATTATATTCACATTTGAATGTGCGCATTTAAATTATGCTAATGTAAAGGTAGTTTTAGTTAGTATTAGGATGTTGATGCTTGAAATAAAATTATTTTTAATTTATTGATTTAAATCAATGAAATCTATAATGTACGGTATCTTGGCGTATATTTTGATTATACTCAGTATCATTAATTATCGAAAATATAGATTTTCTCAGATACTACATTAAACCATAAAATTTTAGCTAATTATAATTTTATAACGTAAATAAAAATAAATTACTCTATTAAAAACGATCGAAGCCTGGATTTTGAAGGCCAAAAAAATCAATTATACGTTCCATTCGGAGAGAAAATAGAGCAAACAGTCCCATGTTGTAGATTTACTGCTTGTAAAAGAACCTGAAGCCTTGGGTTAAATTCTAATCACATGTTTTTGGTGCCTGATGATAAATTAATTTAGCCTGTCGTCTGCGATGACGAAAGGAGTGTAGTGAAATTTTGTGGTCGGGTGAAGTAAGGCATGAGCCTCGCCATGTGAAATTAAATGAATTGAATGAAATATTAAATAAATATTCTTGTGCAAAATTAAATATTTTGTTACGGAAAATTTAAAAATTAGCTGTGATATATTGGGAATCTTTATACTACATACGTATTTGACATTTATATTGTCTACAAAATTATATTCACCGTAATTCTTCATAATATTAGCAATAAAGAATCCCTGCAATATTTTGGCCTAAGAAGGCATTAATTCGTGTAGAAAATGTTTCTTGTTAGTTTTTTTATTTCTTCACAACCTGTGTATTACTGAAACATAACCCCACGCATTTCCAATATTCAAAGTGATGTTGTAGACTTGGAGAGGTCATTAACTTACTTTGTGAACAGCGAACGTGCTGGGAATTCTGACGACTTGTTCACGGATTAAGTTTTCTGACAGCCTAAAATCGGCTGGATCGCAGGGCCACGCCCAGTTGTTTGTAATTCGTACCCCGCAGTTCGCAAATTTTTCTTTTTCGTCAATTGTACCCGAAAGATTAAATATTTTGTTTGTCAATACTTGGAACTATTCTCACAGCTTTGACTCACTGTAAGATATAGGAGAGAAATCATCAAGAACTGCTGTTCAGAGACGAATCGCATTATTCATCTAACCGAGGAGATTTTTTCCCCTCCACAGAAAACCTATCAAGAAGTAAATTTATTATACGCAACGACAATTGAGCCCATAGCATTGCGGCTTAAGAGGCTAGAAGGGGGATTCGTCTTACTAACTAAAATTAACTAATTCTAATTGCACAGTTAAAAACACATGTATTTAAGAATGCCTAACTTACGGGTATATAAGAATATTTTATCTTAATATTGGGAGATACTTTCCTTTTCAGGGTTAGATCTTTTACGGAGGAGAATACGATGATTATTTTTATCACAGAAATGACTCACCTGTCTATGAACATATTCCTTTACAACTGCTTAGCTCTCTTTAATGCAGCGTGATCACCGGACTTGTCGCGTATTATTGACAAGGGGTTTGGTGAGTCGACTTGTAGGGCATAAATTATCCGCCGTTGTAGGGAAAGATAGATGTGGCGCGGTGGGGGCGCGTCCGGAGCGGCCGCCCCTCGCGGCCCCCGGAGCCAGCAGCTGCCACTCCAGTGCACAAAGGCCGCGATGACGCCGCCATTAGCTGCCGGCGGGGGTTACACTTAATCCGGCGGCCGCGCGACCCTCAACGCTCCGTGCCCGACGCGGCGGCGGCGGCCGTGGCGGCGGTCGCGGTGACAGTGGCGGCGGCGGCGGTGGTGGTGGCGGCGGCGGCGGCGGCGACCGTGCGGGCGTGGCGGTGGCGGCGGCGCGGCGGTGGTGGCGGCGGCGGCGGCGGCGGCGGCGGCGACCGTGGCGGCGGTCGCGGTGGCGGCGGCGGCGGCGGCGGTGGTGGTGGCGGCGGCGGCGGCGGCGGCGGCGGCGGCGGCGGCGGCGGCGGCGGCGGCGGCGGCGGCGGCCGGCGGCGGCGGTGGCGCGGCGGCGGCGGCGTGGCGGCGGCGGGCGGTCCGCGGTCGCGGTGGCAGTGGCTGGACAGTGGGAGTGTTGTCACAGTGATGGGACAGAGGAGGGCTATGAAGATGAATTAGAGAATCCGGTCAACTGCTAGGTCATTAGTCAGTAAGTGTAGTGCATGTTTTTATCGCGAGAGGTGACGATGATCTCCGCGGCGGCGATGGTGATTGCGGCGGCGATGGTGGAACTGTTAGCGTATCGGATTGTAACACCCAAATTTGTGGGTTCAAACCCAATCGAACGGCGAAGGGCGAAAAAATCCTTTGTACGCCTTCCTTCGAAGGGGAAGTAAAGCCTGCTGTCCCGTGTTAGTAGATTTACTGCATGTAAAAGATCCTCAAGTCTCAATGAAACCTCTGAGCTAAATTCAAATCTCCTGTTTCGTCGCCCTAGAAATACCTTCTTTCTCCGCTAGACGGGGAAAGGAGCGTAGCCAAATTTGCGTAGTCCAGACGGAAGAGCAGGCCTCATGGCCTGAATCTCGCCACGTAAAATTAAGGCATTAATTCAATTCAATTCAATCTCCCCCCTTTGTATGGCGAAACCCGGCGCCGACCTACCCGTCAGCTTGCGGTTTTTCCCCAAACAAATATCTCCCTCCAGCGGGGCGCAGTCGCTGCCGGGACAAGCTCTAAGCTCCCGACTGGTCTCCCACTAAGTATGGTAGTGTAGAGCATATGAGTGTGTGAGGATGGGACAAGGAAGTGGAAAGGAAGATCGTGTGCGGTCCATAGCCCGTTTGTTAGGGTATTGCTCCGGTATTCCTGATGTTGATTGGAGTAAACCACGGAAAACGATTGATCAGAACAGCGGCCGCTAGAATTCTCCTCCAGTCAGCGGATGAATTCGACCTATTTGTCTAGGTAACTGCCGCCGTCGGAAATGGAACCCTCGGACCTCCAGGTCAGAGGCACTGCTGTGACATCATTTGATGTCCTGAAATGGCGGTGGCGGAAAGGGAGGAGTGGAGGTGGCAGTGGCAAAATGACGACAGGCTTACTTCTGTGGTCACGGGCAAAAGTTGCTTTTTGTGGTCACGGGAATAATATTGGTTTGGAGAAAACAAGGGTTATATTATTGAGCCAAGGCTTTTCCCTACGATCAACGCTATTTTTCCAACGCTTTTCTCGACGTTTGAGGAAGCGACATTAAATTCGATCGTTTTACTAAAATAAAATATAGATACTTAACATGTAGTTTCAGAACTTAATCCAATTTCGCCAAAAATTGACTCATGAACTTTTATCCCGTGACCACAGAAATGGCGGGTGACAGTAAGGGCGGAGGTGGATGGTGGCAGTGGCAGATTGGCGACAGGCTTAACTAGTGGCGGTGCGGACGTCTGGAGAGCGGCAATTGGTGGCGGCGCCGGCGGCGGCGGCGGGGACAGCGGTGCGGGCGATGGCGGAGCTGGCGGCGGCCCCTGGGGCAGTGCCGGCGGCCCAGAGAGCGGCTTTGTTGAAACCGCGACGCCAGATTGCGCTGATGCACCGCGACCGCCGGTGACTGCTCCCCTGCGGCAGATGCTCCCAGATTTGCGGGGAGCGAGCCAATGAAGGAGCTCACCGGCGTGAGAAAATGGGATGCGAGGAAATGAGGAGTCGAGTTTAGGGGACAAAGGCCGCTTTTACTCGCTCTTCGTAATGGATGAGAAACGGTTTTCTGCTCACCTTTGCTGTAATGGCCTGAAACGCGAGTGAAACGTGGATAATGCGAACAAACAAGAAGCAATGAGTACTTCTAAGAAATGGCCCAGTCGTTATCACATCACAGAAATTAAATTCGTTAAAATATTTTACTCAACACTAGCAAGTTAAGTCATTTATTGGGGTGCAGAATTGTGTCGCTGAAATTTGTGTCAGGCAAGGTTATAGATATTGGAAAGGAAGAAAGTAAACATTTAAACGAAGCCGAATAAGATATAAATTCTTGGTCTCTTCTTGATCTTGATCTAAATTCAAGATAGTAGAATCACAGGTGACGTTTAATGTACGGCCTCTTTGGTAGTATAATTAAATATATGTGAATTTCATAGACGGCCAATTTCGACCAATAATATAGCGGATTTAAAAAGGAATGAAATGCCTCCAAATAAAGCGCTTTCAGAAGCATCCGAGTGACTGATAAGTGATTCCAGGCATGCCAACTGCTAAGGTCATTAGTCCCGTAAGTGTAGTGAATATTTATCGCGTGAAGTAGCGGTGATCTTCCTTTGCTGGATGGCGAGATCCGGCGACGATTTACCCGTCTACTTCCCAGTCTTTTCCCCAACCAGATATCTCCCACCGGCGGAACACTGCCCTAGACGAGCCCGATCGGTCTCCCGGCATGCGTGATAGTGTAGTGCATTTAAGTGTGTGTGTAAGTAGGGAGTGAAGATAGGACAAGGAAGAGATAGGAAAGATCGCTCGCGGTCTGTAGGCCATTGTTAGGGTACTGCTACAGCATTGGTGTTGATCGTAGAAACCACGGAATATGATCGATCAGAGCAGCCGGCCGCTAGAATTCTCCTCCAAACAGCATCTGAAATCGACCTAGTTAGTGTTGAAAATCCTGCTACTGTCGGTACTCCAACCTGTGGACCTCCCGGTCAAAGACACTTCAGTGACATCAATTGATACTCTGAGCCACCTAAACCGGCCAGAAGCAGCCGCAAAGTTGACCGTCGGTAGAGCGCCGAAATGCTCTGAAATAGTTTCATCTCCTAGGGCCACCCCGAGTCCGTTATTCCGCAGCGATTGCTGTGAATCCATTAGCGCTTGCACGTGCATTAAGCAGAGCGGCTGCGCCGCGAGCCATTATTCCATCATCTCCATCCCCCAAGGCCGCCGCCGCTCCCATCAATCACCTTTCCTTGACTGCGCACCAATTTCTCCATCACGGGGGCGACGAGGTCACGCGATCACCGCCGGCCGCGCCTGCCCCTCCACTGGTGAGCGCTGCTCACGCGCATCACCCCAGCATTGGATGGATGATTGGTTGGTTGGTTGGTTGTTCGGGAAGGCCCTAGTAGATGAAACTATTTCAGAGTATTTCGGCGCTTTAGGTTTACCGACGGTCAACTTTGGGGCTACTTCTGGCCGGATTAGATGGCTCAGAGCATCAACTGATGTCACTGAAGTGTCTTTGACCGGGAGGTCCTAGGGTTCGAGTACTAAGAGTAGCGGGATTTTCAACACTAGCTACGTCAATTGCTAAGGCTATTGGTCCCTTAAGTGCGGTGCAGGTTTTTTGCTCGGGAGGTGGCGGTATTCTACCTCCACTGGATGGCGAGATCCCTCGCTGACCTGCCATCTGCTCGTGGGGTTTTCCTCAACCAGGTATCTCCCACCAGCAGAGGCACCGGCTCGTCTAGTCTCCCAATATGTGTGCTAGTGTAATGCATGTGTGTGTGTGTGTGTGTGTATGCGTGTGGGTGTGTGCGTGTGGGTGTGTGCGTGTGGGTGTGTGCAAGGGGAGAGAATAGGAAAGGAAGAGGTAGGAAAGATCGCGAGCGGTCCGTGGTACGTTTGTTACGTTACTGCTCCGGCATTCGCCTAGTGTTGATCGGAGAAACCACGGTAAACTACCGATCAGAGCAGCCGGTCGCTATAATTCTCCTCCAGGTAGTCTGAATTCTACAAACTAGTGTAGAAAATTTGGCCCCCTCTCGGGAATGGAATCTAGGACCTCCCGGTCAAAGGGACTGCAGTAACACCAGTAAGTGCCCTGAGCCATCTCTCCTGGTGTGGCGATGGACGCGCTGGATTTCTGAGATAACTGCTAACACGAATGGTGTTATATACTTTCTCGCATTGTTTGTAATTCTTTTTCTGGAAATATTTCTAATTTTCGGAAATTCAAACAGTTCAATCAAAATGAGACCTCTGACTTTTATTAAACGTCTCTTTGCTCTCTCTGAAGATAAAAATTGAAGAAAACATTTGGTGACGTTTCTGAAGAAATAATTCTTTAAAAAATGTTTACATTTCACGTAAAATTTGTGAAGAATATTCGTATTTTCGAAAAATTGTACATGACCTTATTTCAAGATGTGTGTTTGAAGAATAGGTTTTATTAAGGAAAAAATATTTATTCTAGTCGTGAGAGGTTACCGAGAACGTGTTAGGATTTTTGAATTTTCAATCATTCAATTCAATAAATAAATAAATTTTAATTCAATTTAATAAATTCGGTGCTTTCTTATTTCTGTGTTAATTTTTCTTTGTCAACGAATATATTAATTTCTTTTGTAAATAATAAACGATTTACATGTTTCTTAGTATTAATATGTTTCTGAAATGCAAATGTTTGCATAGAAAGCCTCTTTTCAAGCTAACGTTTGAGTGTTTAATGCGGGTCAATCATTCGAAATACCGAAGGAGTTTATACGACAAAATATTGTTGAATTTGACGTAGGAGCTTATTTTCAAAGTTCCGTTGTTTCCTCCCTAAACATTCTGTATTAAAGATAAGCCAGATCAGACTCTCGAAAATTATCTTGTACCCTGAAGAACAGGACTAGACTGGTTTCGTTCGTAATGATTTTGTCCTGGGGTTATGACCAAAGAAGCTCTCGTTTATCGTGATAGTGCGGCTAAGTTGTCCATCTTTATTCGTTATTTTAAGTCGTATAACATTCATATTCCTCACTTCACATTCATATTCCTCATTTTACACAGTACTCAAAGTTCCCTTTTTAGCTTTCTTGTGTTTCGATAAAAATAATATTGATACAATTATTTGTAGAAACTTAAACATTTAAGCCAATGTTTTATCCTGCAAGAGGTCTTGAAATATGCCTTAGCAAGTTTATGAAAATAAACGAAACAATTTAATACGTTAAAGGACATTTACTCTCTTTTCGTTAAGCTTTTTTGTCACGACTTATTGTCGCGAATATATTCTGGGAGCCAGACATAGATGTGTTCCAAAGCTATGTAACAGCGTCAGTGTGATGTGAGGTAAGAACTAATAGACCCTCTCATCGTTCCACGGTTCGCAAGTATTTTCTACAAGGTCTTCCGACATAATACCTTTCTATCGAGCTTCACTCGACGGAAAGGAGTGTCTGATATAAACATTTAATTAGAGGAAGGTACTCTCTTGGTCTTGTTAGATTTCGATATATAAATGTCAAGAATCAACGCTATTATACTCGTTTTTTCTTTCTTGGCGCAGGGGGAGGATGTCAGCAAAATGGAATATCTCGTGGTATTTCGCATCGTTCTCCGTTGTGCCGCCAGGAGTCGCATGATCGCCAGCATTGCTCGATACAGTCGCGATCGTGCGACTCCTAGCGGCACAACCGAGAACGACGAAAAATACCGTGAGATATTCCATTTTACTGACACCCCCCCCGTGCGCCAGGAAAGAAAAAACGAAGTATAAGCTGGAGTTTCTTTTATTTTTTATTATTGCTTTACACGGAAATAATCTGTTTATATAACAAGATAATTTTACAAAAGGGATTTCCCCGATATATTCTAGGGATTGCACGCTCTCACATATTACTGTAACTGCCATCACTTAAGTTTACTTTGCATGTACGTATTCATTTTCTTCTTACAAAATAGTTGACATTACTACTTTTCAATGCGCGCAGAAATTGAAAGAAAAGATACGCAGCTTGTGTCTATGTGAGAGGTCTCTATGGGTTTGTTTAATACCCAGGAACTCGAGAAAAATCCCTGAACAATGGAAGTTACGATGCTGGCTGAAAATGGAAATATTTGATTGTATTATTCCAATTACTCTCATACTGCGCGAACGGACTGAATTCTACTGATTAGTATGTGACTGCTGTCGCAGTGCAGAGCGACGCTGCTGACGTCATGTGACACAAAGGCTCCAAGGAAGAGATCGTCTGCTATATTACACTTGCTATTCACATTTTTGCCCTATGGAACAGCAACTTTTTTTATATTCTTAGTATTAACGAAATCTTTGTGTACTAGACTATGTTAATACATTATTCGTGACTATTTTTGTTACATTTACTTTAAAGGAATGCTATATCAGTTTTATTTGTTGTTCTTTTGCAGTGTGCGTGCTACTTTTCGGTACCATTTTGTGCGGTGGTTTTCAACAACAATTTTGCTGATGCAAGCTAGTACCGGCGATTATTACATCAGAGCTTTTCTCCGAGAGTGAGGGTTCATTATCTCTATCATTTCCCTGAATCCCCCTCTGAGGCGTACGTGCTAGAGAAGGCAGTAAGACGCTTTCTTGGCAAGAAAATATGACTGTAGAGGCAGTTATACAAAGCTTCAATGACGTACGAAATCACGGAAGTACTCGTATATACACAATACATGAAACAACCAGCAAAACTTGGGAATGCTGACTTAAGAGATCTGTCACGAAAAACTTTCGCGGCAAAGTCCAACTTGCATGTTCTTGTTCCTAGTACATGTATCCGCGGATTTTATTCTGAGAGGACAAAACACATTGCTAGTTTGGAAATACCAACGATTTGAAATATTAAAAAAATAGTAATTATTGCGCTTCTTCATGCAACAAAGTATGTTTTGTTATTTTTTTTATAAAATCACCGAGAGTTTTCATCGTAACCCGCATACGTAAGCATGAGTTGCATTCCGAGCCCAAGTTTGTCGTGACAATAAGTAGACGAGGATCTGCAATCTTTTAATAATAAGGTGTCAACAGGCTGCGCTGTGTGAGATTTTTATTTTGACACGCATGATTGGACGTACCTACGTACATAAGAGAACTAATTCTGAATATGTATGCTCCACACATTGTTTATGGAAATCAGCCACAGTCAAACAGACCTAGTGGTTGGTAGTACAATTTATGGTATCGTTCCTTTGGAACAAAGTTGTGAAGAGGTTGAACATTGGAAAACCGAATGAAATATTTTTATAGAACTAGGCTATGTTTAAAAAAGTGATATTAAACAGAAAATAATTTTTTACATTTTTCTAATAATTTTTATCTACTTAAATACAACAAGTTGACGATAATCTGCTGGTAAAACAAAAATTTTCATTTACAGAGTAAAAAAACTGATTACTTAATCATCAGTTTAATATTTTTACTTTCTCGCCTTACTATATTTTATGTAGTGAAGAGAAAGTATTTTTATAGTGTTATGGAAATGGCTAATTTTCGACAGAAAACTCGTATTGCCGGCTCTGGTAACGAAAATTGGACAAATCTTGTTCATATATGTAGTAGGGCCTAAACTTGTATTTCCTCTAAAACGTTGTGTAATCATAATCCACGTTTTGTGGGACCTCGAAATCGACAGAGGGCAAAACCTGTCTGTCCGTCAGTCTGTAACATTCCCTGACGATTTAAAGGAACTTAGGGCTCTCTGAGTTTGAAATGAGTTATATTCACCGAGTTATATTTTAATTTTCGGAAGTATTTTAATTGAATCCTCATCAACGTTTTCAAAATTTTCTAAAACTAGTGGTGCTACAGAATGGCACAGACTTTCCCGTATTAGTTTTCTATTTTCCTGGGTCTTCGCTAGCTATTCGGAATTGCCACATACTCTTTCTTGCCAGCTACCATCTATCATCGCCAAAAGTACATTTTTTTGGCATTTTCTAATTTTTCGGTTTCCTATTGGTAGAACAGAAACATTAATTTTAGAATATTAAGGAACACAAAAACCTAGCCGTAAATGGCCATTTTCTTTTAAAAATTATGTGCCGTTTAAGAGAAAATGGCGTTTTAGCACTACTAAAAATGCGAAATTTGAAGCTCATTTTCACAGAAAATTTTTGAGTTTTCAAAATACTTTATTTGAAGTTATTTGAAGCACTTACACTCACAAACATAATCATCTTTACAAATTGCGAATAATGTGCATATTAAAGATGTGAGAGATCTTTCAAAAAATTTACATTTATATAATTTTTGAAAAAAACAAAAAAACTCAAAATAAACTTCACGCTATACTAAAGAGTGTAATTAGCACTATCCGTTACTACAGTTTCAAGAAAAAAATTGCAGCCATATACGAGAAAATGACGTTTGAGCATTTCTGAAAATGCCGAAATTTGAGCTACTTTTCACAGAAAACGGTAGTGTTTTCGAGAAACTTTACTTGACATTATTTAAAGCATATATACTCGTAAATATAATAATGTAAAAAATCGCCGATAATGTAAATATTAACGACGTGAGAGACAAGTAAAAAAATTTACATTTTTGTAATTTTTGAAAAAACCAACCGATAGACCAAAATGGCTTTTATGTCATTGATAGAGTACATTTACCACTATCCCTACCAAAAGTTTAAAGAAAAAATTTGGAGCCGTTTTTGAGAAAATTTTGTTTTTGTAATTTTTTAAAATTGCACATATTGCACGCAATATTGCACGAAAACTACCAAAATTGTGAAAAACATTTACATGACCTTTATGAAAGAACTCAATATGCAGAACAAATTTTATTTGAAGAAAAAATCTCTCTCTTCAATTTTGTAGTTGGAGAAAGACGCCGAAAAAAATTCAAACTTTCACAATTTTCGAAAATTCAGAGCTGTACGTGAAAATCGGACCTATGCCATGTTAAAAAGTGTATTTTCCTCTATTCATACAAGAAATTTAAAGAAAAAATTTGGAGCCGTTTTTGAGAAAATGTTGAAAATCCCCGGGGGGCTTCATATAAAGTACCCCCAAATTTTAAAGAATCTTTTTCAAAATCACAAAGCTTCGACTAGAATCAGATCGACTGGGGAATATCAATTTTGAAGAAAATCGACCGAACGGTTTAGGCGCTAGCGTTGACCACAGACGGACAGACGGACGGAATGCCGTCAATCGATTTTTAAGTATAAAGAAGCAACAAATCATGGATTTTGACCACACCACGAGATAGAGGATTTTTTTTCTTAATTTAGCAACTGGTTTTATCCACTTATTCGTTTTCACGGCCCGGCAATTAATTTTTTTCTGCCGAAAATTGGCCATTAACTTAGTCTTTGAATAGTACAACAGACATAAAAAGTGCTGCATATCTCATTTTCATTGAACTTCTATGTTGAAAATTGCAAAACGTTTCTTCGGCGCTGATCTACAACATTGAAATAGTTTTTCTCTCAATAAAATATTTTTAAGTTAAAATATTTTCAAAGAAAGATTTTTCAAAAAAATTAGGTCTAATTTTTTTCAAAATGTGAATATTTTCGCCAAATTTTGCATCAAATAGATTTTTAACAACTATTTTCTCAAAACTGCTCCAATCTTTCTTTAAATATTTTCATCTTATGTAGGAAATGTCAGTGAAAAATCATGCTTGTTTCGTTATCTGAAAACACCCTGTATTTTCAAAAATTGCAAAATATTAACATCACAAAAGTACTCGTACGATGATGCTGTTATTTATGTTTTCCTTTTGCTCAAAAGGGCTTCAATTTTTAATTTTTTTATCACACATAGAGTAAAGGAAGTTTAGAAAAGGGCGCAGCTCTCAGTTTCATTGAGTTCTGTCAACTGTCAAAAACCGATAAAGTTGGAAAGAATACGAAAATGTATGTGCTGTTATAGCACTACTTACTATATTTATTATTGCAGCATTTTATTGGTTTCTTTCATCTACGCTTTCAAAAGAATCTAATTTTTGTAGGTGAAGGTGAATGAAGTGTGTATATTAAATCTATGGGCAATTCAAAATATAAACCTAGAATGTAGAAATCAAAAACTTTTGCACAAAAATATAGTAAGTGATCTTCAACATTTTTATTCCGTATCTCAAAAATAAATTAAACGCTCATTCATTATCCTCCTATATGTATCAGATAATTTTAGAATTAATAATTTAGAAATTATTAATTTATTACTCGAAATTTCTTGAAAGGTGAGAATATATTAACCTCGAATTAGCTATCCAAAAAATCAAACTGAATCTGACTTAAGGAACTGCTATTAGTATTTTCCTACAACAGTAATCCCTCGACATCCGCGAATTCGCTACTTGCGAGTTCCGAACATTCCCAATTAGAGAAATGCTACTTTTTAACATTCGCGACTCCAACATTCGCGAGTGCGTCTTTTGGTCTGTACTACTTTCTATGAAAGCGAGCACATTCATTCCTTTATCATCATCTGGGAAATGAACTCAGCAGACCTCGGAGCTCGAAGGGGCACTTTCTTAAAATATTTCACAGATGAAATGTCAATTCACATTTATAGAATAACACAATTGTAAAATAATTCAATTCAGTTGCGTCAAATTGGAGGTAATGGTTTTGACCAAATGAACAGAAAAGCCATTTAGGATCTGTGCAACTCTCATTATAATGAGCTCAGTTTAGAGGAGTTTCGGGAAATAATCATCAAAGAAAATCTCCTCGACGGTAATGATGAAGTAACGGAAGCCAAACTGCGTCCTGGAGCAGGTTCAGTGTCAAAACTGTTGATGGCGTTCTAATATCGACAATCTCTGGTGGAACTGGCATTCAAATGTGATCCGAACATGGAAATAACTTCGAAATTTAAGAGAGAATAGAAGCAGAAATTCTTCCATATTTGAATATTAGAAGAACGAGAAAGGTGATGAAACAAAAAAATTAGCAAATTCTATATCCAATCATTTTAACTTCGAAATAAGTTTCAAACATTATTTTATTTCTTCATTTTGGAATGTTAATTGTGAATTCTGTTTGTAGTAGCGCTTAATCAGTTCTACTGTAATTGATTATCAGATATTTTTTTCTTTCTTTTTACTTTTAAACAGTTTTTCGATATAAACCACCTTTCTTAATTAAAAGATAGACTCAACTTTCGCGGATTCAACATTTGCGATGGTTTTTGTAACCTTAACTCTCGTGAATGCTGAGGGATTTCTGTAATTAGATAAAGTTCAAAATCTGACTCATAAAGAAATAATTGAAAGTAAATCTGACACAAAAATGGAAACTGCTGAAATATTTCAAGTGCAGGTTATTTGTCAGTAGTTATAAATTGACAAACTCGCTTTTAATTTATTACAATGTATTAGACAAGCATTTGGAAGTGTGATTTGGTTCGTTACAATGAACCATACACACAAATGGCTGACATCAACATAGAGCTGTGATCATCTAATAATATATAATTGGAAAGTTAATGTTTTGGTATGTAATAACATGAAGTATATCTTGATACTACGTCAACTGAATCGACAGAGATTTTACTGGATACTTTTTACCAGGAAGTCAAAGGATGCTTATGAAACTAGTATTTAAGAGAAGCAGGCATTCTGAAACAAGTCCACTCAAAAGGCTTCTGACAACAAGATCGCCAACGTTTTTTCTAAGCCCCATTACTCTCGAGGGCGAAGGTAATTGAGGGTGACAATGGTGACAATGGTGGAGAACTGAAAGACTTGCCTCTTTGTGGTAGACGGGCGTCGAAAAAGATAGAGAACTGTGAGAGAAAGGTTGTTGGCTGGACAAAACACATTGGATTTCTCTGTGCAAACTGTGACGTCCAAATGGTTTACACTTCTTCACAGCAGTTGTTGAATGCATTGAGACCCTGCCATTTGGTCCACTTGTGAACGGTTTCATCAAGCGATGAGATAATAAGGCATGAAGTGTTTGTTTCTCCCGTTGCTTTGTTAAGTCTGTGAGAGCGGGCATGGCTATAAAATGTCCCATTTGAGTGTAGATGTCGGAAAAATACTATTTTTTGAAAGTTTTACTTTCATAGATGAAATATATATCAGATATAGTACATAAAAGCTCCTCAGGACGTACTTTCCTTGGCTGCCGCATGATAACGCTGAATTTATTTTGTTTTTACTAAATCCTTATTTTAACTGTGGCCCAGTGAAGTGGTATAAACAGCATGGACTCACAGTTTAATGTGCTTTCATGAAGAAAGATTTATGTTTTCATCCTCTGAAAGAGCATTTACGTGAAGTGAAGAAACGTATTTAGAAAATAATACATTTTATTAGTAAAAACATAAAAAAGATGGGTACGTCAAAAGAAGCCGGTATACAGATCAAAACACTTTTCTTCGCACTCGAAATTAACAGCTAAATTCATTTTAATCCCGCTGTGCTTCAAAATAATTTGTGGGGATATATCACTTTCCTTAAGAACCGACGATATCCTGAACATACACGGGCCGCTTTTAGTACCATTCGTTTGAACACCGCAGGTGTTGCAATTTCCACAGCCATCAGAGGACAAGAACACGGGTTGTGGGGCGCACTTCCTGCTTGTCGCCCCGTGCGCCTGGACGTCGCCCCCGCCCCGCCCCCGCCCCTGCCCTCCGCTCGGCGCGGGGCGGGTGAGAAATGGATGCCCGAGGCTGACGCAGCGGCCGCCGCGACGGGGCCGGGGGCGGGGGCGGCAGCTGAGAAGACGCGCTCTCCGGGGACGCACTGTGGTCCGGATTGGAAAACGGAAGACACAAGAGAGCGGTTCCGGGAAACACAACGTCATTTTAATCAACGTGTCAACGTGTTATTTATTTATTTATTTCTAACCCTTATCTTTGATTTCATGGATTAGTCTTGCAGTTTTCATAAGTATTTGGTGATTTAACAGTTAAGTTAAAAAATCTAAACTCACTTTAGATTAGAAATGTGGAGAGGACACTCTTCAAGGATATCTTAGTATTATGTATCTCGGTTTGGAAATTAGAGTCTACTGCCCCAATTTAAATGGATTTTAGAATAAATTATATTTTCTTCCTAATCGTACAGATTCAATTAAAAATTGACGAAAAAATATTCCATGAATTGTTACAGTTTACATTAATAACTTTAATTAATTTCTGATTTAAAACAAATTAATTAGTTTGTATTTTAAAGTTTTAGTATGTCTCAAAAACGCAATTAATACACCAATGTTGAAAAATGTAACATTTTTTTAAAAAACAATTTGAATGTTACATAACAATAAATAAATACCCCCTACCCTTATGTAACGCAGCGTAACGCTGCCTCCAACCCCTCCTCCCTCTTTTGCGTTATGTATTTATGGACGACCCCAAATGGGTCTTAACTTTCCGTAAGTCAAAGAATTCGTAAAAATAACGACTTTTGCCCCCTGCTGGCGTCTTCGCAGCCACCGTGCGGCGGCGGTGAAGGGAGCCGGCGGCGTGGGCGGGGGCGGGGGCGGGGTGGGGGGCGACGCCGCGAGGGTCGTGAGGCCGCGAGGCCGCCGAAGATTAATGGTGGCGGGTGTCGCGAGCGGGAGAAAGAAGCAATTTGTACCGGCCACGGACAAAACCAAACACTGTCAATCAGACGGGCGGTAATTTTCAAAGTTGCGTCGAGCGGCGGGGGCGGCGGGGGCGGCGGGGGGCGGCGGGGGCGGCGGGGGGCGGCGGGGGCGGCGGGGGGCGGCGGGGGCGGCGGGGCGGCGGGGCGGCGGGGGCGGCGGGGGCGGCGGGGGCGGCGGGGGCGGCGGGGGCGGCGGGGGCGGGCGGGGGCGGCGCCCCGCCTCCGGAGAAGACGCCGCTCGCGCCGCGTCATACCAGGGGTGTCCACCCGTGCCACGCCATTCAACGCCATACCCCGCCATGCCACGCCGTGTTACGCAACGCCATACCACGCCACGCCATGCAGTGCCACGCAACGCCAGCGGGCGGGAAGACCGGCTGTGTAATGGAGGCCGAAAGAGGGGCCCTATACCAACTGCATCCGCGGTGAACTTTTCGTAAAGGGCGGTACACTCCATATAGTTTTCGTGCAGGTTCACGTATAGTTTCTGTACAGAAACTTTAAGATCCCAAACTAGACGTATAAAAGCCAAAAGTCGCGCAACTGGTAAACAACTAAATTGCGTCGTCCGAGTACTTTCAGTGGTGGTATCTGTGCGTGCGTTCTGACTGTCTTCTTTATTAAGTATTAACTATGAGGGGCATAGAGAAGAAAAATAGGAAGGCGGGAATATGGCATTATTCTATGTAAGCAACACAATACAAGCGAACAAAATGAACAACGTTAAAAGGAGCATGTGTGCAAAAAGCGATCAATCTTGGATGCACTGAAACATGAGCTAACTCTTCCTTGCTCAGGACAGAACTCCTGAGATAACTCTTCCTTTTTGGAGAGGCACGTGAAAGACTTAGGAAACCTTGACCGCGGGATACAATAGGTATTCGTCCAAGGCGTCAGCTGATATCCGTGGGCTAAACTCTATTTCAGGCGGTGCCACTACGTAATTCTGTGGTACTGATGCGAGAACTGAGTAACGAAGAAGAAAATCGTTCAATTGGATGTATCAACTGCGGAAGCG
>JAHLJT010009436.1:26336148-26495826 GCA_031308135.1 Acheta domesticus | reverse complement strand
TTTCTAACTCTGGTTTTCTGTATAAAACATTAAGTGAATCAAAATCATTTATCTAATAATTTAATTACAAAAAGCCATGACTCCAAAATTTGTCATTGAGTTTATTGGAGGGACCTATCGAGTTTTCTGCATATTCCACGGCGTTCTCAGCTAATCCTCAATTTCAAAGTTCGTTCCTGTCACAACACTCAGGAGAATGTTTTACAGGTTCACCAAAACGATGAAATCGATGGATTAAACCGAATTTTGCCAGCTTGCTGCATGTGTTACAGGGCCGGGCTCTTTTTTTAATTTATTATCTACACCTGGGAGATAGACATATGGCGTCCATGGTGTATTCCTTTCACCGTATCTAGCACTCAACCTGCCTGAGGTTTACCTTTCGTCATAAGTTATAGAAATTGAGATCATTGTAAAGGAAAGCTATTTTTTCCTCGATCGGGAATCGAATCCGCTCTTGCAGCACGGAAAGCTAGCAACCAGTCCGTAAGACACCCAAGGAACATAAATTTCCAAAACATTATTAATGAATAAATGAAGAGATTATTTCCAAATCGTGGCGTTACTGCAAGGAATACAATATAATTTTTCACAAAGTGCCTGTATCCTTAATTCAGTCTTATAGTTCAAGATGGGATTTAACGGTTTTCGGATTCTGTTCACCATCATGTCATTTCTAACAAATGTTTTTGCAGCGTGACGGAGAAGCGTGTTAAGCTTATATTGACATGCAAAACTAGAATTCAAACTAACATGGAGGTATGTCAGTTCTTAAATAGGCTCTTCAAACGTGTTGTCGCTATCTTACAAGGAAAAGAAAGAACGGGAACTCGCAAGGGAAGAAAGACGCAGCTTTTGCCAACGGTTGCGTCGCCCTGCGGCAAAGCTCAGGAACCACTGCCATACGGAGCAGACTACTCTTACGTCCCCCTAAGCGCCTGTTCGCCCACCCACTCACTCATTACACCAGCCTGACCGAACACCCGTACATCAGACCTCACGTCCCGCCCACCCACCCGCCCACCCACTCACTCACTTACCCACCCACTCACTTACCCACCCACTCACTCACTCATCCACCCACTCACTCATCCACCCACTCACTCATCCACCCATTCACTCATCAAATCCACCCACTCACTCATCCACCCACGCACTCATCCCACCCACTCACTCACCCACCCACTCACTCACGCCTACCCACCCACTCACCCACCCACTCACTCGTCTACCCACCACTCACTCATTACCCACCCACTCACTCGCCTACCTACCCACTCACTCATTTCCCCACCCACTCACTCGCTCACCCACTCATCCACCTAACCACTCATCACGCTTCCAGCGTGACCAAACACCCTCCCGCCCGCACTCCCGACCGCCTCGAACCCCAGCCTACCCGCCCGCTGTTGGAGTTATTGTTTTCCGATGTTTATGGCGCTGTTTCGATTTCATAACTCGACTGCGGTGGACGCGGACGCAAGTTTTTAATTTACAGCGCGTACGTCAACCGGCAAGGCGACCCGCCTGCCGCCTCTCCAGCTCCCCCCTCCCTCACCCCCACCCCCACTCACGGCTGACCACGGCGCCTGCGGCTCTCCGCAGCCATGCGTATCTCAGCAGCACCCCTTCAACCACTCCATTTTCCACCCCGCGCACAGGACTAGTGCAATCGCTGGCGGAAGATGTATTCCCTCCACGCAGAAAGTCCATTCTCCGCCTCTAACGTCCTCCAACCGGCTTAAGGTAGCTCAGAGCATCAATTGATGTCACTGCAGTACCTCTGGCCGGGAGGTCCTAGGGTGCGAGACCCAATGGTGGCAGGATTTTCGACACCACGTTGAAAACAAGGTCCGAGTTCAACCGCTGTCTGGCAGGAGAATTCTAATGGCCGGCATGCTCTGAACGGTAGTTTCCCATGGTTTCATCAAAACCAGGCAAATGCCGGAGCAGTAACCTAACAAACGAGCCAGGGACTGCAAGCGATGTTTCTTTCTTCTCCCTTTTCCTTTCCGCACCCCTTTCGCACACACTTACATCCTCTATTCTACCACACAAGTCAGGAGTGTGTTCAGGATTGAGACGAGACGGGAAGTAAGAGCTTGTCCCGTCTGGGGTGATGCCTCGCTGGTGGGAGGTACCTGGTTGGAGAAAAATCCATCTAGCCGACGAGGTAGGTCGGCGCCGGATCTCGTCAGTCCAGCGGGAGGAGATCACTGCCACCTCCCGCGAAAATACAAGCACTACTTACAGGACTAATGACCTTAGCAGTTGATGCGCCCGGAATCACTAATCAATCAATCGATCGATACAAAAACCTCTCCCACTTTATCTCAAACTTCTTTCACGTTACTATCAACTTGGCATACTCAGTGGCGACCGAAATTTTGAAAGTAGCCCTTAGCCTGACGTTAAAAAAACAACATATTATTACCGTAAATGTGTAAACTCCCTGATGAAAAATTACGTGTGGAACCTACGGATACATTTTAAAATGTACAATGACGAATGAACGAATAAGCACATTAGTCTATTCTGATATTGTTATCTATTTATGTTTCAGTATATAATTCTGCCGTATTGAGAGAAAATTGGATACGGGGGCCCAGAAATGTAGTGTCCCTCCACTTTTTTTCGCACATCTGCCAACGCCCGCGACTATCAGAAGAAGAAAGTTGTGTACATTTCGCAGAAAAAATTGGAAATGTAAAAATGGCTTCACATAAAATACCCTCCAACATTATAATATCTGAATGATCTCCAGAATGGCACAACTAGATCTTTCTTCAGACAAATTTACCAAGATGCAGCTCAAAAGCGTCCAATCTGATAGAGGTATGTGTGATATACAGTCAGACTTTCATGCATCGAACCTCTATTCATAGAAATTCTCTATAAATCGAATTTTTTTTCTGTCCCTTGAAAATTTCCCCTTGTTTCTATATGTCGAAAATTATTTCTATATAATGAACTCATTTTCAGGATTGACTATTTTTTCTATGAAATAAAAATGAACAGTACTTAATATAAATTATGTTCAACAATTAGGCAAGGATTTGGATTGAGAAATGTTCCAGGATTGAGTTAACATGTGTGAATAGTATTCTGAACCTAATGCATCATATGTACAGTAAGACATTTGAATTGTTTCTTTATGAGATTTGAATTCAATGATTTGGTCAGGTACGTATGCAATACAAATTGTTACTATTCATAAATATGCGGCACGAATGATTAAAACATTTGTTAATTATTTGTTAAATTTACCATTTTAGCTGATTTTTCTAAAGTTGTTTAAAAGCATCTCAAAAACTTCATAATTATCGATATACATCGAAGTTTCTGTATATCGAATATTGCCAAAGGAACCGTCATTCGTATACCGAATATTGCCGAGGTTCGACTGTATCTCCATTCATCAATACAAACTTAGAAAGATAGATATCCCGACTTTTGGTTACATAATCGTGTATATCTCCTCGTCATCTGCATCAATCTTAAGCCTCCTTGGAACAGCACTAACTGTGCAGCTATGATGTGTGTACCAAGTTGCAGTTCAAGAGGACCCTAACCAAAAATTCTACGACCGAAAATTCGAGATAGTTTTGTGGAGTTGATTCCAATATCTCCCTCCACCCTGCCCCCGGTACTGTAATATATAGAGGGAAAGTAATAATTTTAATTCAACTTTTTATTGCATGTTGATTGCTAAATGACATCCCTTGATTGAAGGGGTTTGTATCTCTTCCTACCACGCCATATTGAACGTGAAAATTAACATACGAGTGAATGTAACAAAAATGTAAAATATCGCGTTTCAAAAATACGAACATCGGACTTATTGACCTTAGGATTTGTGCAAAGCGCAATTAGTCGGCTGCAAGGCCTGTTAGCTGTAAGTTGCTCTTAAATAGGCTATTTCTCCATTGTGCTGCGACAGCAAGATGTGCTTCAGCGCGTGCTCGTATTTTGATGCACGACTCTGCTGCTCGCCAGGGGGCTGGCGGAGGGATATTGAATTACGACGTGAGAGAGTCCGCCTTCTGGCGCTAGAACATCTCTCTCCGGCTGTTCCAGAGACGACAAACCGCGCGAGGAAATGCAGATGACGGTCGTCCTTGCCGTTCCAGGCAAAGCGATGTAATGCGCAGCACGCAACAGTTCTCGTAGCAGCGAGTGGCCCGACGCGGCGCCGGGACTGCCCCACCTTCAGAGAGATTTTTGAGGTCCTAGAAGGTAGTCATTGCAGGGCATCTCACAGGGAGGTCCTCGAGTTTGAGTCCCGTCGGTGGAAGGATTTTCGACACTAGCAACGTAGCTAGGTCGAATTCAGCCGCTGTCTGGAGGAAAATTCTCGCGGGGAAAACTTCATTTCTCATAAACGGCTCCAAGGTTTGAATGAAAATTTGTATTTTGGACAATTTACTCCTTAAGTCATATTCCAATTTGAACATCTTACTCCTTGAGTCATATTTCAATTTCACTATTAGGTGTCGAATAATTGAGCAAATGTGTAAAAAAAGTCTTTGAGTCACTAATAGGGGGAGCTGGGAAGAGCGTGGGGAAAAACCGAAAAGCTAGCCCAGAATAAATCAGTGTGTATGTGTGTGTGTGTTTATTACAAGCAAGATGAACACCATCCCAGCCTTTAAAAATGCGTTTAGGGACGTTTAGAGTGATTGCAATGAGATTCAGTTTTTCCTGGATACGCGACTCTTTTTAGGTCTCTATTCCCCTTTCCGGCGAGTGTTTCATACTCTGTCAAGTGGCACCCGCAACTTCGCTCGCGATGGTTGTAAATCTGCCATCGCATCGACAACAGAGGAACTTGTGGGAATACTGCAATCGCCATAGATTTCCAACCGACGGGAGCAAACTTTTAAGAGTCTTACATGAAAGTGAACAAGGCTTTTAATAACGACACTCATTTTCAAATTTGGAGTAGTTAGTATTTAGTGCTTCCGCGTCTACTTTGAACATTGGTGTAATTAATGTTACAGCCGGGAGAGAGCGGAGTGTTTCTACCATCGGAAGGTGTGATTCACCATCAAGTGCATCGACTTGTTTTCCTCTCCGGTTTTCTCCTCCCAGTCGAGCACCACCTCGGCTGGGACAAGATCTAAGTTCCTGATTGGACGTGCTGTAGTGTAGTGAGGTCACGTGCTGTAGTGTAGTTCTTGCGTGTGTGAACGGATTATTGCTCCCGGGTATGGCTTCGGCAATCGCCCGGTGTTGTTCGGAGAAACCACGGAAAACAATCCAGAGTAGTCGGCTTCTAGAATCATCCCCTCGACTGAGTTCAATCCTAGTGACTAAAGCTAGTGACTAAAATCCACCACCGCGGTGGATTTTAGTGCACCGTCGCGACAAGAACCCGAGGACCTCTCAGTCAGAAACATTGCAACGGCAACGGTTGCAGTCACTGAACCATTCCAGTAACAACAATCATTAGTTCATATTCGGAACTTTAAACGTTGTTTAATAATAAAACGAATCCAATATCTTTATGACAGCCCTTTAGTATCAGCTATTACACGACGTTTCGTAACATGGTTAGTTTTTAGAACACGTTTAGGGTGTGGTTCATAGAGAAGTTCACAAAGTGTCCTCGAGTGATCTACTATTGAGATTATCTACTGTCGAAACTTACTGATGGAACACAACGGGACAACAGTTCCCGCATTAAGGTGTGTATCTCTTTCAAAGGTATTGATTTTGTTTCGTCCTTACTATTCTGCAGTTTTAAAAAGTTTTGATGAACATTTTATTCTTTGGTAGTAGACATGTTTAATGTTTGCGATTAACTTTTACTTAATAGCCGTTTAAAATGATGTATCTGATTTGAAATATCAATGTATTAACGTTTACTTAAGAGACATTTGAAATAATTTATAAACTAAGTTATTAAAAACTACACCAATTTGTAAATAAGACTGTAGATAACACTATTGATTTCTGTATTCCCAACATTTTAGTAACCTGAAGATGTATCTCATCATGTTACGAAATGTCGTGAAATTTCTGATAATAAAGGATTGTCATAAAAACATTGGATAAGTTTTATTAATAAAAATATACATTGCCAATCAGGAAGAATTCTTCTATTTTATCTACAAGTTTCATTTAGATGTTGTCCACTGATACTCGAGTAGCGAGCACTGCTCGACGGCTGTCCGGCTGACGCTGCCCCTGATACCGTCGCGCCGCCCCCAGAATAGGCTTATAATTAAAATTCCGTTGTGCGCCGGTTTCCTTTGAGACGCGCTGGGCGTGGCGTCGCGAGCGGCGCGGCGCGGCGCGCCGCGGCGGCCGGAGGCGGGATGTGCGGTGGCGCGATGCAATCGCGAGGGGGGGGAGGGGGCAGGGGGGGTCGCGGCGAGGGGCACCAGGTGGTGAGAGGGCTCTCGGCCCCCGTGTGCGCTTTGTTGCTCTTCCAGAGGGCTCACTCGGGCGCGGTCGCCCTCCAAAGAGAAGCTTCAAGTGGCTTCCTTACGAATCTAATTAGATATTAATCTGCCCATTTCTTTTCGGGCTTCGTTTCTTCCAGCTGTCGTATTGTGATACATGAGCAGAAAGGCTGCTCATTCAAATGCGCTGAAAGCTTCTTGTTACAGATTTCGAGAGCCCAGATTAAGGTAATTGAAGGAGGGAACAAGATGATGTAATCTCGTATTAGTGGATACGTCTACGTCCGTTGTCCCATGTGCTGTTTGAGAAAGACGAGTATTCGCAACCGCAAACCAGATCTGAACATCTCCCTCTCCCTCTTTTGCTCTCTCTCTCTCCCTCTCTCTCTCTCTGGCTATTTCTATCTATTGTATCTATCTACCTACTAGCCATGTTATGAGACGTACGATTTTGAGAAATTGTTTTCCCAACCATTGTTAGTTGCCTTTTAGAGTTAGCCTAGTAGAGAATTTGGATGGTCATGAACGTTCTAACAAAAGGTTTGGAAATTCATGAGACAGCAAAGAATTTACTACTAAAGTACGTGATAGAAATGAAATATCTTACTCCTCATATTAGTATTTACAACACAAGACCTTTGAAAGGTGGGGTTCACGGTTCATTACATTATCAGTTGGTCAGCCATTTCCTGAAACAGGTTTTAAAAAAATAATTTGAACTTTTGATTGTCAGTGGTTGAAGATTCTCATCTCGTGGACCTATGTTTCAATTTGTACTTTCCCGCCCTTACTTCGTAAGAAAATAAAGTATTACAACGTGCACCGAAATGTATTGTAATTGTACGCGTATTGTAATATGCCTCTCGGCGAATGCACGACAGAAATATTCTTATTGCCGGGCCCTGGTAACGAAAAAGCGATAGTCTGGCGTCTGTCTGTGATCAAACTAGATCCTAAGACATTCAGCCTATTTTCTCCAAATTTTGATATCTTTGATATTCCCCGGTCGATCGAAATGGAATCAAGGACCTGCCAGATTGAAACGGATATTTTGATTTTGGAGGGTACTTTACATGGAGCATCAATTTTAATTATTTTTTCAAAAATTGCTCCAAATATTTCGAGTAAACCAAGACCTCAGATATTTTGTGTGAAATCAGGCAATTTAATCAACTATTTTCTCAAAAGCCGCTAAATATTTTTCTTGAAATGTTCTCTTCATATTTTTTAAAAACTTCGGTAAAAAATGGATCTGATCACATATTCGGGCCAACTCACTGTAATTTCGAAAACTGCAAAAATTAACATTGCTAAAGAAAAATATTTAAAATATAGATTTTTATCTTAAAATCTGTTAGAAAAAATCAGATCTTTAAAATAGGTCATGTAACTTTTTTTTTAAAAAAAACTAGTATTTTCACGGAACTTGGCTTGAATTTTATGCAATTTATAAATAAAATCTCAAAAAAGGCACATTTTTGCCAAAGATTGGCAAATGATGCTTTAAAATTACGCAGTTTTCATTTTCGTTCAACTCTTTGACGTTTCGAAAATTACATACATTTCAAATAATGAGAGAGACCAAGTATTGGTAATACCAGTAGCTTATTGATATTTTATTAATCGTTGTTTTCTGCAGATTTTTCTTTTATTACAATTTGTCTTATGTAATCATATTTAATATTTTTATCTTTATAAAAAATTTAAAATTTCTACAGAGATTTTGTTGGTAAAGTGACCACAGAACTATAGCGAAAGAAGTGAAAAACCATAAGTTTTTTTACGTAAACAACAGGGCAAAGGTTGAAAAAGGTACTTCAGTATGATAGATGTATAAATGTTTACATGAATTTGGTAAGATTAAAAAAGTTAATTAATTTTAAATGAGTTGTTATGTGCCCTGATTTTTTAAAAAGAACGGTCTGGTTCTTCCACATATATTATCAATATTTGAAAGAATTTAAACTAGTTAAAAGTCGATTTGGTGAATTCAAAATTTCACGTAACACAACTTTTAATCACTTTTAATAAAAAAATATTTTATCTTTTTAAGGACTGTACACATATAACAGATTACAAATTTTACTTTTCTTTCAATAGAAATAGTAGGGTAAAAGCAGTAGTATCGGCCATAGGTAAGAACATTTTCGTAATTTTCTTCCAATTCATGGGCTACAGTATTAACCCGTCGATGCACTTAAGGGGCCTCGGAGGCCCCTTGACATCTTCTCATCGCTGTAACTCTGTTGTGTTTTGCTTATGGCTAATAATATTTCTTGACATCTTAAAACAATCATTTTTGTTACTAATACTACAAGGAGAAGAGACAGAAACTAATCGGTTTTTATAAATCTAGCTTTTTCTGTAGGTAGTCGCACTTTCCACTTAAGGGGCCTGAAAGGCCCCTATTTGTTCTGTGGCTTCGTTGAAAATATCTCTATAAAAAATGTTGCAAGATCGACAATGGACTACGACAATGAAATTCCTTTACACTTTCACTTTTCGATACCATCTTTTTGAGTTAACTGATCTTCAATACAAAATTTAGTTTTGTATCTGTCACAAGTGTGAATACGTTCTCTAAATTGTGCGGGAAGTAGCGACCTTCAAAAATTAATCTCACTTCAATGAATATGTGTGAAAAATTGTATTGAAAAAAAGCTTGATTATATAGAAGATATTTGTTTTTAAGTAAAAGAAGTGATCCGTTTTTCACAGCAACAATGAATATTTGTATTTTCGAAACATTCGAAGGTGCATGCACTTTGATGACAAGCGAAAGGCGGTTATCTTTCAGAACGTATATGAGGAATAAACCTGATAAAAATGGCATAAAATATTCTGGTGTTGTGATATGGAGTACGGATTTGCATTCAACAGCAGTGTATATTTTGGTAGGCAAAAGGACGAGCTCTTGGGTGAAAGATTTGGCTGCAAATATGAAAGAACGGACCCAACCCTTGAGGAAAGGAGGATACAACATTTCTGTGCAACAAACTTACATGCTAAGAATTTCATGTCAAAACACAAAAGATATTCCAATGAGCTGAAAACATAAAAAACAATTTTTTTACACTTGTCTGCTAATACTATTAACTTTTCTGTGTCTTCCAAAGCAAAAGGAAATATATTTACATGTCTATACATCACAATCAGCTATTTATTAATCTTGAAAATATGAAACCATAATGATCTTATATAATAAAACAATGATTGGAGTAGATATGATGGATCAGATGGTTGATGAATAGCATACGTCAAGACCTCAAACATGCCGATGACCAATGCATCTCTCGTACAATGTAAACGATATTGCAGCATCGATGCAATATCACGTATTACACCAAGATGCCCAAAAACTAGAACCAAAATGTCACTTACTGGCGATAGATTTTCCTAAATGTACTACCGAAAAACTTTCAAAACGAAACAAAATCAATTGTTAACAATCCCAAAACACAGAAAAGAACATTGAACTGCTTAAATGTTTTCGAAATTCACAAAAGTCTATCCATAGGAGCCAGCAATAGAATTTCCACAAGTAAACGGGAAAGGTTGGTGATTTTTAAAAATTAAATATTAATAAAAATGTAAAGAAATATTTCGGTTTATTACTATTTATATATAATTTCCTGTTCTTATTTATGGGCGCACAAAATGGGCTGAAAGTGTGTTTGTACAAAATGTGAAAGAAATATTTGAGGAGAGCATTAAATATTTTATTAGTTGGAATAATTGCAAATAAAATTACATAATAATCAAAGTCTTGCTGTTGTAAACTACGTGAAGAATAAAATACCGTTACCATTAATTCTACTAAAAATTACCTCACTTTTTCCGTCGTGCGTTGTAAATTTAGGAGGGGGGCCTCAGAGGCCCTTAAGTGTTTAAGTGTAATATTCTTCACCGGTGCATCGACGGGTTAATATCTAAATTAGAGTTTTAAGATATCTACAAAAACTTAATTTTCATAAAATACCGTTCATCAATTTTATCCCCATGTTTTTTTTGTATTTTCTTCACGCAAGCCTCGCAATATTTTTGGTGTCTGTGAAAATATTTATATTTAAGGTAATACTTTAAAGCATTTTATATATAACATTACTATTCTTCCGTTTGTTTCTTTTTATTTTCAATATTCTGTCACTTGCGGGTTCATTCGTAGCACAAGTACTCGCATGCTAGACTGCATCCATCGCACCCATTATTTAGTTTCCTTCGTCTTCTACTATTTACGTTTTGGTGCATTACCAAACAGAAACGCATAAACAATAATTAACACAACATCTTAAATATTAAAACTCTGTGAGATTACAGAACGAATTATTTTGAACAAGTATGCAAGATCACCGTTCCATGCATCAATGTTCACATGTCGGATTCTGCCAAATAGGGATTTGGTACATGGATTTCAGGGTATTGTTACACTTGCACAAGTGAGCAGCAGAGTTAAGTTTATCGACGCCCTTCTCAGATACCATTACAGAATTTCGACGTCGTCCTCAGATACCATTGTGTTTATTAGTGGAAGGCTAATATTAGATAGCTTTATTATTACACAACTGAATCAAATATGCATCAGTTGGAAATTCTAGCATCTGAAAGATATATGTAACACTATGTCGCTATTTCTTGAAGAAAGAGCCTATCATGAGTATAAATAGAGTATCTGTGTTGATTTAAAAATCATTACCATTCTCATGAGAACGTTTGACAGGGTACACCAAGTACTGCTGTTTTATCTGCGAGTGGAGCAGTAGAGATAGAAAGCACCACTACATAAAGGAAAATTGGCATATCAAAACTAGAATGCAGCAAGGAAATAAAAATGTCCTTTGTGGGCCGTTGATTGACCCTGACAAAGTAATCATACCACCGCAAAGTCAATAACGACTCAGATTCTTTTCGGAACCTGTGCAACAAGTTTCTAGAGTTGAGTTATGCAACAGTGATAGATGTGTTCATAGGTCCACAAATAAGGAAAGTTGCTGACTGCCACTTCCAAGACGTACTGAATTATACTGAAAAAGTGCATGGATGACATTGAAATCATCTGCATCCATTTTTCTTGGAAATTATAAATCTGCTATGGTAATAGTGTGAAGCAGTACAGCAGGGCTTACGAACATTTGGGTGTCAACATTTACCTCAAAATTAATCTCCTTGACTTACATCTTGATTTCTTCTCCGAAAACCTAGTTTCAGTCAGTGACGAACATGGTTTTCACTAGGAAATCTCGGTGGTGGAGTCACGGTACCAGGGTCGATGAAGTGCAGTAAAGTTGGCCGACTATTGCTGAACACTTCAGTGTCACGTACCAAATGCTCAGCACAAACGACAAGACAAAGACAAGAAATTCAAACTAAATAACCTTATATTAAGCATTTTCAGTGTTTATGGGTTTTATGTGTGTATTATAACTTTAAATATATTCCTATACAGTATGCATGTCATGTGACTCAGTCTACTTTCTTAGCTAATTCCATGTTCATTCCACTCGATGTAACAATAATAGTTATAGTGAAATATAAGTTGAATAAGTATATGAATGTAATATAAATATAATTGAAGAAGTATATCTAAATGGGAAGGGTAGGTGACGGAACGTAGGTGACGGAAACAAATGGTTTATATATTTTGAATCAGCACGTTTCAATTATCTTAGAACAAGTGTTAGATACCAAGATATCCGCCAAGTTTTAATAGTGCATTATGAAACGATGATGTAATGATGGATAATAGACGAGTATCGTAAACTTCACTTGAATGTATTAATACCCATTACATCGAGTTTCGTACGGTAATTTTTCTGCGACTTATGGTACCTTTCATAAGTTAAACTTTTATATTGAATCATTTCATGGCAATTGGCATGCAGGATTCAGCCAAGGCCACCTAGCGGACAGCTCCCTACCCGCCGCAGGTGACTTTGTTTTGTCAGACCACCTGCGAGGGAGTACACAAGTTGCTGCTCCGACGTCACCATTTTCTAATTTCTGGAGGTTTCAAGTCCACCTTTGATTCAATAGACAATGTAAACTCGACTTTTTTAAGGAGAACCACACGGCAGCAACATATAACCCAAAATTACTTGCGTTCAGATCTTAACTAATCTTAACCTTGGTCAAACCTTAGTCAAACCCTTCAATAACTACCATTGCGCTAGTAAAAAAGGATCATAGTGAAATTACGATTCAATTTATTTTAAATAATATTTCAGGTTGAAAATTATTAATAATAAAAGAAATTAAAACTGAGATGCAGTATATAATATTAAATACAATTTTAATGTACACAATCGAACGAAACATTTACTATAAAGATTCTCAAGGATTAATGAAGTGTCAGCACTTGGTTTGTAAGCTTCTCTGTGATTGGTCAAGAAACTGTGTCATAATGAAAACTGTATCGTAATAAATATCATTATGCAACGGGTTGCAGGCATCAAATAACAAAATTATACGATGAGAGTAGAAATTTTTTTTTCAGTGTTATCATACATCTTTCTAATAGATTCCTTGCTTAAAACATCCATTCGAAAAGCTTGAAGAAAATATTTGGGGCCATTTATGAGAAAATGGCGTTTGAGCAGTTCTGAAAATGCCACTATTAATTCAATAACATATTATATGTAACCACATCATTCGTCAGGTCACTAAATATTTAAAAATGTCAGGTCACTAATTTATTTTTTTAGGAATGGACATCGCAGAAAAACGTAAATACACAATAATACCATAAAATGTTTATAAAAGATCAGAATAACAAGTTTTGATTATGGGTGACTAAGCCAGAGTTTTCGCTTTGCATATGTTATTAAAGATTGTTGTTTAATTATACAAGATTTCATATCTTGTAATGTTATAATTTGTTGAGATTTCCGTGTCTCTTGAAGAAACATCCAAAAGCTTGAGTTGTTCATCCGAACTGTTTTTGATAACATTTTTACGTCATTTTTCTTTGTTTTAAAGGTATTTAATTGATCGTTTTCTGCGATGTTTTAGGTCCTTAAAATCCGACCTCTAGTGATAGATTTGCGTTCATCGAACGCCACTACAACGGTATCAGAAATTATCATCTATTAGTTGCATCATCATCCATTATCATCCATTGCAGCGTCCCCCGGATCTGATTTGCAAAGGTCATTGTCTCAGATTTTAACTTCGCCGGGAATTTAGCCAGGATTCTTTCACCTGGCCCAAGTACAATGCCGTTGCGGATTTTGCGCCTTTTGAAAACCTCGCTCCTCGGCCTGGATCGACCGGCTTAGTTGGTTCAGGGTCTCAACTGATGTAATTGCACTCTCTCTCACCGGCAGGTCCTAGGGTTCTAGTCCCGACGGTGGCAGGAGTTACATACTAGCTATTATATTATAGGCAGAATTCAGCCGCTTTCGGAGAATTGTAGCGGCCGATTGGTCTAATCGGTAGATTTCCGTGGGTTCTCCGATCAACACCAGGCGAATGCCCGAGCAATATCGCGATAAAAACGAGCATTATACTTTCGGGAGTAATGACCTTAGCAGTTGACGCGCCAGGAATCACCAATAAATCAATCAGGCGGGGTCGAACCGGGTTTTTGTCGGTTAAGAGACCACTGCGCTAACCATCAACACACCGAGATGCGCGTATCCTATCCTATCACCGCTCAGCTTCATCCGTTCACCATTTGACACCGTTTATTGTCATCCTATCACCGTTCTCACACGATTCGTTCTTGCGGTCACACCTCTGAACCGTTCACGAGCAGCACGAGCAGCCACGAGGGGTCGAAAAGGCCGAAGAAGCAACGGATGAGCAGCGAGGCGAGGCGAGGCGAGGAGCGGTGTTTGCGCCCACTGTGTGCGCGGGACAGCTCACGCTCGGCCGCCGCCCAAAGCCGCTGAGCAAACGGCGCCGCGCGACGCGTCCACGGCCCACGTGCGCCCCCCCAGCCCCCCACGCCCCCCCCCTGGGGGCCACTATGCCCGCAGGCGTCAGCGGTCACAGCATGGCTGCTCATGTGACCACCCAGGGCACACTGTGTACAATGGACGCGATGGGGGAACCCCTGTCTCGCTCCGCTGGAGACGACACGTGAAAAAGGAGATTGAGGCGCATACATTTGCAACATTTTGGGGAGCGTACTGTTATGCGTAGGAACAGTTTGATAATCTGCTTGTGAAATTCTCAATGGACTCATGCTCATGCTCCGAAATAAAACATTATTTCATTTTTACAGGTACCCTACTCTTGGTATTAGAATAACCGTTAATTTCAGTCTAGAATTCCCTTGCTTTCAGAAGATTAAAGGAATTTCACGTTTTTCCGCTAGCACAGTACATCAATTTTACAGGGGAAAGTAGGTTTTTCAAAACTTATTTTCAAACAAATAGAATCTCTGCATTCTTCTATTTGAAAATTCTACGAAGACACTCGCCCAGTAAAGGAATATTTCGTGAATTTAAAATTGTGATTTAATGGAAGCCAAAAATGCATCGAAGTGTAAGCGAAAAAAAATTACTCTTGTAATGAGTATATTGTTCGATATGTTTACTCATTGAAGTGATATTTTTACTTTTCCCTTTTTACGTACGTCGCAAAAAGAAAGAATTGGAATACTACGGCAGAAATCGACGATTTTTCTACAGGAAAAATTTTATTGGCCGGTTCTGGAAACGAAAATGTGGATAAATCTAATAATACTATGTAGTAAATTACTTTCTCAAACACGATGCGTAGTCAGCATCCATATTTCGTGAGTTTGTTAGCTAAAACGATCAGTTGATTTTCTCCAGAATTAATATTCTGCTGTCTAAACGAGCTCAAGGCCCAAACTAGTTCAATGAATATTTTTATTTTTGGGGGTAATACACGTAGAGGCACAACATTTTCAAAATATTCTCAAAAATGGCTCCAATTTTTAAAGCTTACCCTCGGATACTTAAAGAACACTTAAAAAATGACAGGGTTCTCTTTTTCGTTGAAATATTTGAAATTTCGAAAACTGTTAAAGTTAACATTTTTTATGCGTCTTCCTACAACTACAATGTGTTAAAGATAGAGTTTTTTAATGGAAAGAAATCTGTTGTTCAAACATTTTCAAATAAGGTCACGTACAATTTTTCGAAAATGTGAGTAGTTTTTTCGTTTTTTTTTTTTTTTTTTTGCGTGATATGTAATTTTCAAACAATTTTTTTTACAAACGGCATCAAATTTTTCTTTAAATGGTTTCTTCGTGTTACGGTAAAAAATTGTGCTGTTTCATTTTGGGAATCGCCCAACAGAATCCCGCGCTTAGTTTTCCCTGACTCTCGCTTCCCAGCTGATTCCCATTCTTATTCCCCAACTAATTACCTATACGAAATATGCTCGAAAAAATCAGATATTTAAAACAATAATGTGCAGCACGGCTCCAAATTTTTCTTTTATTTTCTGATGGAGTAAAGGACGCTAAAATAAATGGCATAGGTCTCATTTCCGGTAAATTTTCTACATTTTTGAAAATTGAACAAGTTAAAAGGAAAGCGAGAAAGTTTGTGATGATGGAGCAACACTAATTCTCTTACATTCAACTCGAGGTAGAGTTCGCACGTGGAATCTCTGCACTCGACTGACTGACAGCCAAGGGAAGTAAGACGGTTGCAAAGAAAGCATTCTCAAAAACATTGACTTCCTAACTTTCGACAGACAACTTCAGAGCACGTAAAATGCAATGTACATTTCTTGTAATAAGAATGCACACAAGAAATCAATGAAACAACTAAAGAAGACATAAAAAATTGCGGTGATTATAATCACAAGCTCCGACCAGGATGGCCGAGGTGGCTAAGAGCGTGGACCGACTCAGCACTTCGGTCGGAAGGGTTGAGGGTTCGAATCCCGCCTTGGGTGTCGTTCCTTGTTCCATGTCTCTCATGTATGTGTTGTCGCGGAGGGCCTCGCGTTCTGCTGACCCCAGATCAGAGGAGCCCGCAAGTGTATTGGTGTCTAGTGTTTGGTTGAATATGCGTTCCATCAGGACCTAAAGTGTAACCGGCTGACGGCTGGAGAAAAGTGCTAGGAAAAAAATAACCAAATGGTCGCATTTGGACACCTGACGTTTCCTGAACAGCAGTAGTAGATGTAGATGGCTCTCCTGCGTATGCACATTTTCTCCCTTCTCTCTCTCTCTCCTCTTCTCTCTCTCTCTCTCTCTCTCTCTCTCTCTCTCTCTTCTCTCCTCTCTCTCTCTCTCTCTCTCTCTCTCTCTCTCGCACTTGAACATGTTGTCCAGTGCACATATATCTCGAGCAAAATCTGCAAGCAATTTGTCAATTGAATGTGAACTTTTTATTTTGCCTACATAGTGTGTGCAGAGCTGGAGATATGATATTTTGTGATAATGTGATGATTTCATTTTAATTTTCGAACACAGACATATAAAGGACGTCTGTCGCGCTTCTGTGTCATTTGTCATGATTTTCTGCACCTTGGCCTGCTGTCACTTGGCGGAGTCATATTTTATCTCCACAATTGACACCAGCAAGAAATTCCTTTGTTTGTTCTGTCACATTGCATTCTTCCATAATGTGTTTGAAAATCCTTTATTTTCCTCTATTGATCGAGTGGTTTTCATCATGAAACGTCTTTAAGAAACGATAAGTTATAACATTTTCTTTATAATTGTGTTGATTACGGTTATTGTACTATATAGTAAATTCTTTTTGAATCTCTTCGACTGAATTGCCAGTTTTGTGTATTTTAAAATTGACGGGACACGACGTGCGCATTAAAAACATTATTCAGAAATAATGATTTCATCTAGTATTAAACTCGTTCTCTTTCTCACAACTCTTACGAAGAACTCGAGAGCCAGCATCTCCTATAAACAATCAAATCACTCCCCGCCGTCCTTCTGCTCCCAGTACCCCAAGCAGCGATTACGTTTGTCACGTATATAAATACTTGAACGTACGCCCTCCCGTGCACTGCTGTCCGTCTTTCACTAACGACATCCAGTCGCCCCATTAACCATCTCACGCCGTCACCAGCCCACAATAGGCGCCCGGCCCCTCACTCCATCCCACTCCACGTGCCGACATCACGTCCGTCGGTCCGTCTCGCGGCGGCGGCGCAACCCGCTCTGTGGATCTCACCCTCTCGCGGACGCTCCCCCCGAGCAAACCGAACCGAACCGAACCGCACCCGACCCGACCCGTCCGTCCCGACCCGTCCCGACTCGTCGAGCGGAGTCTCTCCCTAATCATCTCGTCTGCACCGGCCACCTAATTACCACAATAAAACGCGGCGGGCCGGCCCTCTCGGGCGACGAGCACGCCAATTTGCCCTGCCTGTTTGCCGGCGCGTCGCCCTCTCTCCGCCCCGCCCCCCAACCCTCCCCCCCACACACCCGCCGCCGGCCGGCCCCTCGCCCAGCGGCCCCCCTCACCACCACCACCGGCGCCGCCGCTTTCTAAAGGGAACCGGCCGCCTCGCCCGGCCTCTTGTTCGCTAGAAACCGCAACAGCCGGCGGCTTCGCCCTCAGTAAATTAACACGGATGAGACGTGTCAGCTCCAACAAAAGAGATTGTTTTGCTTCTTCGCCCAACGTCATTTATCTACAGGCAACAATACCTGTCCCGGATTTGACACATCTATCAAAGCAGAAAGAATGGGGACCCCCAGGAGGGTGGCCGAGCCGGGCGGGGCGGTGTGGGGAGGGGCGGGGCGGGGCGGGGGCAGGCGCGAGACGTGGCGCGGCCGAGAGGGAGAACGTCCAGAGCAAACACACTCACACGCCCGCACGCACACACACACACACACACATGAACGCGGAGCGCAGGGCGGGTCTCGCCGCTGATTTATACGTCTAAACAGCCGGCGCATTCGCCTCGCTGCTTCTTATCGCTGCACATAACTAATTACCTTCCTTTATGTGTAAACTTTTGATTGATTGCGGAGCTGCCACGAAACAATCTTCGCTGTCTCGATATGATTTATTCCCCGGGTCGTTTGGCGCGCCATCGACCGCTCTCGCCTCGACGCGTCGCGTCGCGTCGTCGCCGCGCTGACCTGGACGCTGGGCGGGGCCCGCGCTTCTTCCCCTGCTGCCGCTGCTGAAGCGAGGGGCCGGGGGTGAGCGTTGGAAGGAAGAGGAGAAAAATTGCCATTTCAATTCATGCCTTATTTTACGTGGCGAGACTCAGGTCATCAGGCATGACGTTCTGTTCGACCTCGCAAATTTCGCTACGCTCCTTTCATCATCTAGAAAGACGGTATCACTCGGCAACGAAACAAGCGATTTGAATTTAGCTTAGAGGCCTATTTTATTTATAGTAATCTACAACATGGGACAGCCGGATTTACTTCTGCTTCTAAGGAAGGTTTATCAAGGATTCTTTTCGTGCTTGAAAATCCACGGCTTCTATCGGATTTCAATCCGCCATGAACTCGAAAAATGAGAAATAGGAATAATTTTAAGGGTCAATGAAACCGTATTTAGTGTTTCCGGGCACGTCAACTACTGTAGTCATTAGTATCGTCAGTGTAGTGCATGTTACTTGACGGAAGGTGGTTCTTCCCCTGCTGGAATTTGAGATTCAGTGTCGACCTACAGGCTTACTGGATTTCTTTGTCTCTGTTTTCTTTTCTTTTTATCTCTCTCAGCCAAGCACTGCCCCAGTCCTGATAAGCTCAGTTTCCCGACTGGCTTCTTATGTGTGTGGTAGAGTACTGAATATAATTAAGTGTGTGTGTGTGTGTAAGTAGTGGGAGAGGAGAGGTCAGGGATGAGGAAGATTGTTCGCGGTCCGTGGTTGGTTTGTTATTGACTACTCCGGCATTTTCCTGATACTGATAGGAATGACCTCGGAAAATTGCCGGTAGAATTGTCCTCCAGACAGCGGCTGAATACGTTTTGAACAGTGCATCTACTATGTCTAAATCGTTTTTTTTGTCAAAAACGAGTGAAGTATAATGCTAAAAGTCATTTAGTGTTATTGTTAATCAAGATTTTCACATTTTATAGCTGGCTGGCTGTGTTTTAACGATTTAACGTTTTGGGGTTGTAAAACATTCTCTTAACTTTATTAAACAAATTTCATATTTGCTTGACTCTCTGGATGCTACTCTTCGGGTTCATTGAGATAAATATAAATTGGGGTAATTTTAAAAACTAAATACAAAGATAAAGCACGTGTGATATTTTTTATTAAAATTTGAAATGAATGAGGTATCAAGAAAGAACCCAAATTCATGTGACATGCATGTAAGGCGCCGACAAAGCCTCACGACTTTAGGTTGTTTACGGTTGTAATACTTGTTTACAGGTAAGTAAGGTGCCGGCTCAAAGACAAAGAGCAAAGACATAATATTCTTTTTTATACATTGCCTAAAGCATCACCCCCGAGATGGACTGTATTTGCTGGATACTTATTAGGCGCCATGTGGCTTCCAGGGTTAACTAATTTTTCACTCGTCACCGCCGTCAGTGGCGACCACATCAACTTCTGAGAAATATTATCTATTGCCAAAGGGGAGAAGGTTACCTGCCTGAGGGAATGTGGGAACTGATGGATTTGGGATGGAATGTGAATTGTCGAAGGATATATTTTTTCCTGTCTCCATTCAGGGCTCGTTTACATGTAGTATATGCCAGAATGGGCCGTGAATCTCGTGCCAGAAAAATGGTTGTAATTGTTCTAATTCTAATAGTCATCATGTTTGTCACCGAGCATTAGCTCAAAGCGAACTATAATGAATATATCTATCATGTCGCAATCGTGACATCCATCCTTTCGAATTCCCTCTCACGTGTTGGAATCCGCCAACTTGGGTTTTTGGAACTAGAGTGCTAACTCAGTCTCTACTGAGTTATCGTTGCCACTCTCAACCCTTCAGCCCGCTGTAGGGTTTTCTCGTGCCAGAATGCGCTATGAGTTTCGCCCTGCAGGCTCATCTGCAGCGCGCCCCGAGTTCTTGGTGCCAGCCGCCCGCAGCCTGCAGCCCCGACCTACAGCGCCCCGCGCGGATAGCCAGGGAGACTACTCACGGGACGGAGCGGGTACCTCGAGCGGTCAGTGCCGTGGCGAACCCAAGACGAAGTTGAAGAGTAATACTGTGAACGTGTGAAACTATGTTTTTGATAAAATATCGATCTATTTAATATCGAGTTTTAACCCTTTATAGGTCGGGTAACTTTTTCTCCGGAATTATTTGAATTTATCTTTTAATTGTTTAATTTTGGTCTTAGAAACATGAGAAAATATTTATTTGCGATTTGTTTAAATATAAAGTGAGATAATTGCGAAAATGATGTAGTCGTATAAACGACCACAATCCATTTAGGGCTACGCGTTACACTATGCATTGTGGTTGCGTACAGAACCATCTCGTATAATTCCTGAATAAAAATCTAATATCCAGTCATAAATAAACTTGTTCTTTACAAAATAGAACAAACACATAGGAACAGACGTTAAATACAAAAAGCAAGAAAATTGAAAATAAATAGTGCAAATAAATAAGAAGTGAAAATCAATACGATATACATTTACAAACAAAAATCTAAAATAATAAATCATTGACTAAAGAAAACAATATTGAAAGAAACGTGAACTGCTAGAGTTCATAAGCTGCGTTATTAGCGTCACGTCATCTGCATTGGAATCCCCTCTATACTCCGAATCTAACGCCGCTTCATCATTCTCGTCAATATTCCCAAGAAACTGTTAAATTCCTATTAGAAACTGTTAAATTGTTATTAGACCATGGGTTCGGAACTGCGGAAACTCCAAATTTTAGCCATTCTGTAAGATAGCACACAGAGTTGGGCAGTATCGAAAATACTTGTATTTAAAATACGTATTTTCGATACTTTTGTAATTTGTATTTTGTATCGAAAATACATATTTAAACATGTATTTTGTATTTGTATCGAAAATACTTTCTGATAGTATTTTGTATTTTCAAAATACAAAAATACTTTTTGATTAACAAACATTCATTGGGCAAGTAAATGGAGAGAGTCCCGCCACGTGGACGAGTGGAGCCGGACCTCCAGTTTCTCCGATTACGTTTTCCCTCCGTCGTCGGTTCAACCGGAGATAACCGGAGGAGCGCTGTAATCACGGTGTAAGATATATTTCTTACACCGTGGTTGTAATCGCGAGCTCCGATTCAATTTCTCGGAGAGCAGGCTCTGCGTGCCAGAACGAGTGCTGCCCATGTGTGTGTGCCTGGTGGCCCTGTGGTTGTGCGCAGTGATTAAAAACTTGGGCTTGCGGTGTTTGTAAGAGCTGATATTTCGTTATGGTATATTTAGGTAAAAATCTATTTTTTCCTGAGTACCTTGTACTAAATGATGCTTTTTATGTACATTTTAGGTTTATTTGAACTAAAACCGTCAATTTTGTAGCACCTAAAAGAGCCTATTTTAATATTAATGCATATTCGTGCCTATTCTACATTTAAGAACCTAAAACGAGACTAATTTGCCTAACTTCTTTTGTCTATGGCTCCTTTTACCTTTTTCTTCTTTGTCGGCACAACAGACAAGAATGTTATTAATTTTAAGTCATTTTTAACAACCTAAATTGTGTTCGTCCTCTTTTACCTTTTTATCCCCTTGTCTCATTTTGTCACCTGTAAGAGAGCGAGAAATGAATATACCGGACAAGGATCTAGAGATAAAAGTCTCCTCGCCACTACTTTCTGACTTCGTGGAGAAGCTGTCTCCGTTTCTAAGATAAAGCGATTGAATTTCCCCGAAAGCAAAGTGATCTTGACCGATAAGAAACATTCATTTTCTCCTGAAAACTTGGAGAATGTATTATTATTGTGAGGCAAAATACGGTAGAAATAATTCTAACTACTAAACTTGTTAAATAGTATTATCGCAAAATGTTCAATACTGATTCTACGTAATATTGATTTATGTTATCTTTGAGAAATATAATAAATGGTCAAAAAGTGAGTTTTCTTGTAAGTTACGAGTTTTATTAGTGCCTGTTCTACCATTTAAAAAGCCTAACAGATGCTGAAAGAACCTATTTTAGGCACCTAAAATGCATATTTTAAAACCTAAAACTCCGCGGTATTCATCAGATATCCATATCATTTGTGATGTATGTTCATACTTTAAGTCTGAAAGGCACCTTAGTTAATTGTCTATATTTTTCAATATTTGTCCTAAACTATCACCTCCCAAGAACTCATGGTGATATCTTTGTACTCCTTCGCTTCTTAGAATGGACAAGATGCCTTTCAGACTTAAAATATGAACATACATCACAAATGATAGGGGCCGTCTAAATTACGTAAAGCAAATTTCGAGTATTTTCAATACCCCCCTCCCCTTGTAACGCACTTCCCTATCTCTACGTATATAAAGCAGCGTAACGCTGCCTCAGACTCCCTCCCCCCTTAATTAAGCTTCACGTAATTTATGGATGACCCCACACTGATACCTGAAACGGGTTGAAAATTTCATTTGAAACATTTTTGTATAAAGATTGTTATATATTTTTAATAATAACATTTTAAATGTGATGTGATTTTAAATGTGAATTTTGAACGTGAATAATTGTTTAAAAGGAAAAAAAATAGAATAGAAGTTATTACGTGTAAAACACCGGTGGTTGTATTTTGTATTTTCAAAAGTATTTTAAAATACTATTTTGTATTTTGTATCTAAAATGCTTTATGAAAGTATTTTGTATCTAAAATACCTTTGGGGAAGTATTTTGTATTTTGTATCTGAAATACATTTTTCAAGTATTTTGCTCAAACCCTGATAGCACACCACTAGTAACATATATGGGTATTACATTATACTAGGCAAATATACGTAATCACTGAAGAAATGTAAAAATATTGAAATATTTTCTAAGTCACAAATATTCGGAAAACTAAATCTATTTAGCGAATATCTTACATTATTAGACAATAAATTTAATTGCTCAAAACATTTTTAAAATTCACATTTTTTACAGAACAAAAAAAATTTACGATTGTGTACTTACTCCTGACTACACCCTTGAAAATATAAATTAACCTCATTGATGTAAAAATGGAGGTATTTTATGAATAATCTATTGTAATACAAAAAAATCTAATAAACAATAATAAATAAGTAATAATCCTCTGTTCTCTAAAAACTCCGGAAACTCGAAACGCGAAAAAATCACTTCTCAACAAAATGCAAATGAACACTCCGCGACAGTGCCTGTATGCATTATGGTCGCGACGACGACCACATACATGGCCCAACAGCAAGATTTCTAAGAATAAATGTGATCACACTATCTGCAACAATCGCATTTCATTGAAAAAGACTCTACTATGTGAAATTAGTGATAAGGATGAAAATTGCTTGATATAGTTAAGCAAAAAAACGGCCGAACAGCATGTGGTCGCGGAGAGAACCACAATGCCGATTTTTTTAACTTCGAACACAAAAGATCGATGTTAAAAAAAAATCGGCTTCAAAAAACAAGGTTGAAAAGTAATACTCTGTACGGGTGCAACTATGTTTTCATCATGTATTGTTTTCATTTATTGTTGTCATCATGTATCATGTTCATGTATCAATGTGTCAGTTTCATGTATTGTTGTCATCATGTATGTTTTCATCAATGTATTTAACATCAATTTTTTGAAGCCGATTTTTTAAACATCGATGTTTTGTGTTCGATGTTTTTCGTGCTTGTTATTTAATTTTGATTGAAAAATGACCATCTTACTAAAACCTATAATAATGTTTACATATCCATAAAATGGACATTAGTGAGACCGAAATGACAACAATGAAAAATAAATGAAATCGAGTTTTGGTCGATAAATGAAATTTAAATTAATTTTGAATTATCCAATCAGACAACTTTTATTAACGGTCCTGATTCCGCCTGTTTTTAAGGAACTCTCAGTTAAAATGGATTTCTCTCTACAGTTCTCTCACAGAATAATCGCAATCGCCTTCAAAAATTAAATTGTCGGGCAAGAATATTGTGATTACAAATCCAGTTTTAAAACAGCGATGTTCAGAAACATCGATGGTTTCGGGGTGTTGTTTTATTTTGAAAATCGATGTTTAGAAAAAATCGATGTTTTGTGGAGATATCGCATCCTCAGTACAGTGATAGTGAATGAGTCGAATGAATGGTTATATTTATAAAGTAAATAACGTGTGAAGTTTTTGTGAATGAAACAAAAAAATCAAACGAGACACAAAATTACTTCAAATTAGATATGCTAAATTAGATACACATTTGAATGTGCGCATTTAAATTATGCTAATGTAAAGGTAGTTTTAGTTAATATTAGGATGTTGATGCTTGAAATAAAATTATTTTTAATTTATTGATTTAAATCAATGAAATCTTTATAATGTACGGTATCTTGGCGTAATATTTTTATTATACGCAGTATCATTAATTATCGAAAATATAAATTTTCTCAGAGACTAAACCATAAATTTTAGCTAATAATAATTTTAACATAAATAAAAATAAATTACTCTATTAAAAACGATCGAAGCCTGGGATTTTGAAGGCCAAAAAAATCAATTATACGTTCCCTTCAGAGAGAAAATAGAGCAAACAGTTCCATGTTGTAGATTTACTGCTTGTAAAAGATCCTGAAGCCTTGGGTTAAATTCTAATCACATGTTTTGTTGCCTGAGTGATAATTAATTTAGCCTGTCGCTGCGATGACGAAAGGAGTGTAGTGAAATTTTGTGGTCGGGTGAAGTCAGGCATGAGCCTCGCCATGTGAAATTAAATGAATTGAATGAAATATTAAATAAATATTCTTGTGCAAAATTAAATATTTTGTTACGGAAAATTTAAAAATTAGCTGTGATATATTGGGAATCTTTATACTTACATACGTATTTGACATTTATATTGTCTACAAAATTATATTACACGTATTCTTCATAATATTAGCAATAAAGAATCCCTGCAATATTTTGGCCTAAGAAGCATTAATTCGTGTAGAAAATGTTTCTTGTTAGTTTTTTTATTTCTTCACAACCTGTGTATTACTGAAACATAACCCACACGCATTTCCAATATTCAAAGTGATGTTGTAGACTTGGGAGGTCATTAACTTACTTTGTGAACAGCGAACGTGCTGGAATTCTGACGACCTGTTCACAGATTAAGTTACTGACAGCCTAAAATCGGACTGGATCGCAGGGCCACGCCCAGTTGTTGTAATTCGTACCCCGCAGTTCGCAAATTTTTCTTTTTCGTCAATTGTACCCGAAAGATTAAATATTTGTTTGTCAATACTTGGGAACTATTCTTACAGCTTTGTCTCACTGTAAGATATAGGAGAGAAATCATCAAGAAACTGCTGTTCAGAGACGAATCGCAATTATTCATCTAACCGAGGAGATTTTTTCCCTCCACAGAAAACCTATCAAAAAGTAAATTTATTATACGCAACGGTAGACAATTGAGCCCATTGCATTGCGGCTTAAGAGGCTAGAAGGGGGATTCGTCTTACTAACGAAAATTAACTATTCTAATTGCACAGTTAAAACACATGTCTTTAAGAATGCCTAACTTACGGGTAAATAAGAATATTTTATCTTAATATTGGGAGATACTTTCTTTTCATGGGTTAGATCTTTTACGGAGGAGAATACGATGATATATTTTTATCACTGAAATGACTCACACTGTCTATGAACATATTCCTGCACAACTGCTTAGCTCTCTTTAATGCAGCGTGATCACCGGACTTGTCGCGTATTATTGACAAGGGGTTTGGTGAGTCGACTTGTAGGGCATAAATTATCCGCCGTTGTAGGGAAAGATAGATGTGCGCGGTGGGCGCGTCCGGAGCCGCCGCCCCTCGCGGCCCCCGGAGCCAGCAGCTGCCACTCCAGCGCACAAAGGCCGCGATGACGCCGCCATTAGCTGCCGGCGGGGGTTACACTTAATCCGGCGGCCCGCGCGACCCTCAACGCTCCACGCCCGACGCGGCGGCGGCGGCCGTGGCGGCGGTCGCGGTGACAGTGGCGGCGGCGGCGGTGGTGGTGGCGGCGGCGGCGGCGGCGACCGTGGCGGCGGTGGCGGTGGCGGCGGCGGCGGTGGTGGTGGCGGCGGCGGCGGCGGCGGCGGCGACCGTGGCGGCGGTCGCGGTGGCGGTGGCGGCGGCGGCGGTGGTGGTGGCGGCGGCGGCGGCGGCGGCGGCGGCGGCGGCGGCGGCGGCGGCGGCGGCGGCGGCGACGCCGGCGGCGGCGGCGGTGGCGGCGGCGGCGGTCGCGGTCGCGGTGGCAGTGGCTGACAGTGGGAGTGTTGTCACAGTGATGGTGACAGAGGAGGCTATGAAGATGAATTAGAGAATCCGGTCAACTGCTAAGGTCATTAGTCCAGTAAGTGTAGTGCATGTTTTTATCGCGAGAGGTGACGATGATCTCGGCGGCGGCGATGGTGATTGCGGCGGCGATGGTGGAACTGTTAGCGTATCGGATTGTAACACCCAAATTTGTGGGTTCAAACCCAATCGAACGGCGAAAGGCGAAAGAATCCTTTGTACGCCTTCCTTCGAAGGGGAAGTAAAGCCTGCTGTCCCATGTTAGTAGATTTACTGCATGTAAAAGATCCTCAAGTCTCAATGAAACCTCTGAGCTAAATTCAAATCGCCTGTTTCGTCGCCCTAGAAATACCTTCTTTCTCCGCTAGACGGAGAAAGGAGCGTAGCCAGACGGAATTTGCGTAGTCAGACGGAAGAGCAGGCCTCATGGCCTGAGTCTCGCCACGTAAAATTAAGGCATTATTCAATTCAATTCAATCTCCCCCCTTTGTATGGCGAAACCCGGCGCCGACCTACCCGTCAGCTTGCGGTTTTTCCCCAACCAAATATCTCCCTCCAGCGGGGCACAGTCGCTGCCGGGACAAGCTCTAAGCTCCGACTGGTCTCCCACTAAGTATGGTAGTGTAGAGCATATGAGTGTGTGAGGATGGGACAAGGAAGTGGAAAGGAAGATCGTGTGCGGTCCATAGCCCGTTTGTTAGGGTATTGCTCCGGCAAGCACCTGGTGTTGATTGGAGAGAACCACGGAAAAAGATCGATCGGAACAGCCGGCCGCTAGATTCTCCTCCAGACAGCGGATGAATTCGATCTATTTGTCTAGGTACTGCCGCCGTCGGAAATGGAACCCTCGGACCTCCCCGTCATAGGCACTGCTGTGACGTCATTTGATGTCCTGAAATGGCGGTGGCGGTAAGGGCGGAGGGTGAGGTGGCAGTGGCAAAATGACGACAGGCTGAACTTCTGTGGTCACGGGGCAAAAGTTGCTTTTTGTGGTCACGGGACAAATATTGGTTTGGAGAAAACAAGGGTTTTATTATTCAGCCAAGGCTTTTCCCTACGCTCAACGCTATTTCCCAACGCTTTCTTGACGTTGAGGAAGCGACATTTAAATTCGATCGTTTTACTAAAATAAAATATAGATACTTAACATGTAGTTTCAGTACTTAATCCAATTTCGCCAAAAATTGACTCATGAACTTTATCCCGTGATCACAGACATGGCGGTGACAGTAAGGGCGGAGGTGGAGGTGGCACTGGCAGATTGACGACAGGCTTAACTAGTGGCGGTGTGGACGTCAGGAGAGCGGCAATGGTGGCGGCGCCGGCGGCGGCGGCGGGGACAGCGGTGCGGCGATGGCGGAGCTGGCGGCGGCCCCTGGGGCAGTGCCGGCGGCCCAGAGAGCGGCTTTGTTGAAACCGCGACGCCAGATTGCGCTGATGCACCGCGACCGCCGGTGACTGCTCCCCTGCGGCAGATGCTCACCAGATTTGCGGGGAGCGAGCCAATGAAGGAGCTCACCGGCGTGAGAAATGGGATGCGAGGAAATGAGGAGTCGAGTTTAGGGGACAAAGGCCGCTTTACTCGCTCTTCGTAATGGATGAGAAACGGTTTTCTGGTCACCTTTGCTGTAATGGCCTGAAACGCGAGTGAAACGTGGATAATGCGAACAAACAAGAAGCAATGAGTACTTCTAAGAAATGGCCCAGTCGTTATCACATCACAGAAATTAAAATTCGTTAAAATATTTTACTCAACACTAGCAAGTTAAGTCATTTATTGGGGTGCAGAATTGTGTCGCTGAAATTTGTGTCAGGCAAGTTATAGATATTGGAAAGGAAGAAAAGTAAACATTTAAACGAAGCCGAATAAGATATAAATTCTTGGTCTCTTCTTGATCTTGATCTAAATTCAAGATAGTAGAATCACAGGTGACGTTTAATGTACGGCCTCTTTGGTAGTATAATTAAATATACGTGAATTTCATAGACGGCTAATTTCGACCAATAATATAGCGGATTTAAAAGGAATGAAATGCCTCCAAATAAAGCGCTTTCAGAAGCATCTAGTGACAATCAAGTGACTAATAAGTGATTCCAGGCATGCCAACTGCTAAGGTCATTAGTCCCTAAGTGTAGTGAATATTTATCGCGTGAGGTACCGGTGATCTTCCTTTGCTGGATGGCGAGATCCGGCGACGATTTACCCGTCTACTTCCCAGTCTTTTCCCCAACCAGATATCTCCCACCGGCGGAACACTGCCCTAGACGAGCCCGATCGGTCTCCCGGCATGTGTGATAGTGTAGTGCATTTAAGTGTGTGTGTAAGTAGGGAGTGAAGATAGGACAAGGAAGAGATAGGAAAGATCGCGCGCAGTCTGTAGCCCATTGTTTGGCTACTGCTACAGCATTGGTGTTGATCGAAAAAAACCACGGAATACGGCCGATCAGAGCAGCAGGCCGCTAGAGTTTTCCTCCAAACAGCATCTGAAATCCCGCTACTCTTAATACTCGAACCCTAGCAACTTCCGGTCAAAGACACTTCAGTGACATCAATTGATGCTCTGAGCCACCTAAACCGGCCAGAAGCAACCGCAAAGTTGACCGTCGGTAGAGCGCCGAAATGCTCTGAAATAGTTCATCTCCTAGGGTCTCCCCGAGTCCGTTATTCCGCAGCGGTTGCTGTGAATCCATTAGCGCTTGCACGTGCATTAAGCAGAGCGGCTGCGCCGCGAGCCATTATTCCATCATCTCCATCCCCCAAGGCCGCCGCCGCTCCCATCAATCACCTTCCTTGACTGCGCACCAATTTCTCCATCACGGGGGCGACGAGGTCACGCGATCACCGCCGGCCGCGCCTGCCCCTCCACTGGTGAGCGCTACTCACGGGCATCACCCCGGCGTTGGATGGATGATTGGTTGGTTGGTTGTTCGGGAAGGCTTTAGTAGATGAAACTATTTCAGAGTATTTCGGCGCTTCAGGTTTACCGACGGTCAACTTTGCGGCTACTTCTGGCCGGATTAGATGGCTCAGAGCATCAACTTATGTCACTGAAGTGTCTTTGACCGGGAGGTCCTAGGGTTCGAGTACTAAGAGTAGCGGGACTTTCAACACTAGCTACGTCAATTGCTAAGGCTATTGGTCCCTTAAGTGCGGTGCATGTTTTTTGCTCGGGAGGTGGCGGTGTTCTACCTCCACTGGATGGCGAGATCCCTCGCTGACCTGCCATCTGCTGGTGGGGTTTTCCTCAACCAGGTATCTCCCACCAGCAGGGGCACCGGCCCGTCTAGTCTCCCAATATGTGTGCTAGTGTAATGCATGTGTGTGTGTGGGTGTGTGCAAGGGGAGAGAATAGGAAAGGAAGAGGTAGGAAAGATCGCGAGCGGTCCGTGGTACGTTTGTTACGTTACTGCTCCGGCATTCGCCTAGTGTTGATCGGAGAAACCACGCTAAACTACCGATCAGAGCAGCCGGCCGCTAGAATTCTCCTCCAGGAAGTCTGAATTCTACAAGCTAGTGTAGAAAATCTTGCCCCCTGTCGGAATGGAATCTAGGACCTCCCGGTCAAAGGACTGCAGTAACACCAGTAAGTGCCCTGAGCCATCTCTCCTGGTGTGGCGATGGACGCGCTGGATTTCTGAGATAACTGCTAACACGAATGGTGTTACATACTTTCTCGCATTGTTTGGAATTCTTTTTCTTGCAATATTTCTAATTTTCGGAAATTCAAACAGTTCAATCAAAATGAGACCTCTGACTTTTATTAAACGTCTCTTTGCTCTCTCCGAAGATAAAAATTGAAGAAAACATTTGGTGACGTTTCTGAAGAAATAATTCTTTAAAACATTTTTACATTTCACGCAAAATTTGCGAAGAATATTCGTATTTTCGAAAAATTGTACATGACCTTATTTCAAGATGTGTGTTTGAAGAATAGGTTTTATTAAGGAAAAAATATTTATTCTAGTCGTGAGAGGTTGCCGAGAACGTGTTAGGATTTTTGAATTTTCAATCATTCAATTCAATAAATAAATAAATTTTAATTCAATTTAATTAAATTGTGTGCTTTCTTATTTCTGTGTTAATTTTTCTTTGTCAACGAATATATTAATTTCTTTTGTAAATAATAAACAATTTACATGTTTCTGAGTATGAATATGTTTCTGAAATGCAAATGCTTGCATAGAAAGCCTCTTTTGAAGCTAACGTTTGAGTGCTTAATGCGGTTCAATCATTCGAAATATCGAAGGGAGTTTATACGACAAAATATTGTTGAATTTGACGTAGAAGCTTATTTTCAAAGTTCCGTTGTTTCCTCTCTGGACATTCTGTATTAAAGATAAGCCAGGTCAGACTCTCAAAAATTATCTTCTACCCTGAAGAACAGGACTAGACTGGTTTCGTTCGTAATGATTTTGTTCTGGGGTTATGACCAAAGAAGCTCTCGTTTATCGTGATAGTGTGGCTAAGTTGCCCATCTTAAGTCTTATAACATTCATATTCCTCACTTTACATTCATATTCCTCATTTTACACAGTACTCAAAGTTCCCTTTTTAGTTTTCTTGTGTTTCGATAAAAAATAATATTGATACAATTATTTGTAGAAACTTAAACATTTAAGCCAATGTTTAATCCTGCAAGAGCTCTTGAAATATGCCTTAGCAAGTTACTATGAAAATAAACGAAACAATTTAATACGTTAAAGGACATTTACTCTCTTTTCGTTAAGCTTTTTTGTCACGACTTATTGTCGCGAATATATTCTGGGAGCCAGACGTAGATGTGTTCCAAAGCTATGTAACAGCGTCAGTGTGATGTGAGGTAAGAACTAATAGACCCTCTCATCGTTCCACGGTTCGCAAGTATTTTCTACAAGGTCTTCCGACATAATACCTTTCTATCGAGCTTCACTCGACGGAAAGGAGTGTCTGATATAAACATTTAATTAGAGGAAGGTACTCTCTTGGTCTTGTTAGAGTTCGATATATAAGTGTCAAGAATCAACGCTATTATACTCGTATTTTCTTTCTTGGCGCAGGGGGAGGATGTCAGCAAAATGGAATATCTCGTGGTATTTCGCATCGTTCTCCGTTGTGCCGCCAGGAGTCGCATGATCGCCAGCACTGCTCGATACAGTCGGGATCATGCGACTCCTAGCGGCACAACCGAGAACGACGAAAAATACCGTGAGACATTCCATTTTACTGACACCCCCCCGTGCGCCAAGAAAGAAAAAACGAAGTATAAGCTGGAGTTTCTTTTATTTTTTATTATTGCTTTACACGGAAATAATCTGTTTATATAACAAGATAATTTTACTAAAGGGATTTCCCCGATATATTCTAGGGATTGCACGCTCTCACATATTACTGTAACTGCCGTCACTTAAGTTTACTTTGCATCTACATATTCATTTTCTTCTTACAAAATAGTTGACATTACTACTTTTCAATGCGCGCAGAAATTGAAAGAAAAGATACGCAGCTTGTGTCTATGTGAGAGGTCTCTATGGGTTTGTTTAATACCCAGGAACTCGAGAAAAATCCCCAAACAATGGAAGTTACGGCGTTGTCTGAAAATGGAAATATTTGATTGTATTATTCCAATTACTCTCATACTGCGCGAACGGACTGAATTCTACTGATTAGTATGTGACTGCTGTAGCAGTGGCAGAGCGATGCTGCTGACGTCATGTGACACAAAGGCTCCAAGGAAGAGACCGTCTGCTATATTACATTTGCTATTCACATTTTTGCCCTATGGAACAGCAACTTTTTTTATATTCTTAGTATTAACGAAATCTTTGTGTACTAGACTATGTTAATACATTATTCGTGACTATTTTTTGTTACATTTACTTTAAAGGAATGCTATATCAGTTTTATTTGTTGTTCTTTTGCAGTGTGCGTGCTACTTTTCGGTACCATTTTGTGCGGTGGTTTTCAACAACAATTTTGCTGATGCAAGCTACTACCGGCGATTATTACATCAGAGCTTTTCTCCGAGAGTGAGGGTTCATTATCTCTATCATTTCCCTGAATCCCCCTCTGAGGCGTACATGCTGCAGAAGGCAGTAAGACGCTTTCATGGCAAGAAAATATGACTGTAGAGGCAGTTATACAAAGCTTCAATGAACGTACGAAATCACAGAAGTACTCGTATATACACAATACATGAAACAACCAGCAAAACTTGGGAGTGCTGATTTAAGAGATCTTTCACGAAAAACATTCGCGGCAAAGTCCAACTTGCATGTTCTTGTTCTTAGTACATCCGCGGATTTTATTCTGAGAGGACAAAACACATTGCTAGTTTGCAAATACCAACGACTTGAAATATTAAAAAAATAGTAATTATTGCGCTTTTTCATGAAACAATATTCATATTTTTTTTATAAAATCACCGAGAGTTTTCATCGTAACCCGCATACGTAAGCATGAGTTGCACTCTGAGCCCAAGTTTGTCATGACAATAAGTAGAAGAGAATCTGCAATCTTTTGAGAATAATTTGTCACCACGCTACGCTGTGTGAGATTTTTATTTTGACACGCATGATTGGACGTACCTACGTACATAAGAGAACTAATTCTGAATATGTATGCTCCACACATTGTTTATGGAAATCAGCCACAGTCAAACAGACCTAGTGGTTGGTAGTACAATTTATGGTATCGTTCCTTTGGAACAAAGTTGTGAAGGAGGTTGAATATTGGAAAACCGAATGAAATATTTTTATAGAACTAGGCTATGTTTAAAAAAGTGATATTAAACAGAAAATAATTTTTACATTTCTCTAATAATTTTTGATCTACTTAAATACAACAAGTTGACGATAATCTGCATAGCTGGTAAAACAAAAATTTTCATTTACAGAGTAAAAGAAAACTGATTACTTAATCATCAGCTTAATATTTTTACTTTCTCGCCTTACTATATTTTTATGTAGTGAAGAGAAAGTATTCTTATAGTGTTACGGAAATGGCTAATTTTCGACAGAAAACTCGTATTGCCGGCTCTGGTAACGAAAATTGGACAAATCTTGTTCATATATGTAGTAGGGCCTAAACTTGTATTTCCTCTAAAACGTTGTGTAATCATAATCCACGTTTTGTGGGACCTCGAAATCGACAGAGGGCAAAACGTGTCTGTCCGTCAGTCTGTAACATTCCCTGACGATTTAAAGGAACTTAGGGCTCTCTGAGTTTGAAATGAGTTATATTCACCGAGTTATATTTTGATTTTCGGAAGTATTTATTGAATCCTCATCAACGTTTTCAAAATTTTCTAAAAAAATGGCTGTGTTTTATTAAACTTAGTCTTTGAATAGTATAAAAAGACCTATAAAAAGTGCTGCATATCTCATTTTCATTGAACTTCTATGTTGAAAATTGCAAAACGTTTCTTCGGCGCTGACCTACAACATTGAAATAGTTTTTCTCTCATAAAATATTTTTTAAGTTAAAATATTATCAAAGAAAGATTTTTTCAAAAAAATGAGGGTCTAATTTTTTCAAAATGTGAATATTTTCGCGAAACTTTGCATCAAATAGATTTTTAACAATTATTTTCTCAAAACTGCTCCAATTTTCTTTAAATATTTTCATCTTATGTAGTAAATGTCAGTAAAAAATAATGCTTGTTTCGTTATTTGAAAACACTCTGTATTTTCAAAAATTGCAAAATATTAACATCACAAAAGTACTCGTACAATGATGCTGTTATTTATGTTTTCCTTTTGCTCAAAATGGCTTCAATTTTTAATATTTTTTATCACACAGAGTAAAGGAAGTTTAGAAAAGGGCGCAGCTCTCAGTTTCATTGAGTTTCTATCAACTGTCAAAAACCGATAAAGGTGGAAAGAATACGAAAATGTATGTGCTGTTATAGCACTACTTACTATATTTATTATTGCAGCATTTTATTGGTTTCTTTCATCTACGCTTTCAAAAGAATCTAATTTTTGTAGGTGAAGGTGAATGAAGTGTGTATATTAAAATCTATCGGAAATTCAAAATATAAACCTAGAATGAAGAAATCAAAAACTTTTGCACAAAAATATAGTAAGTGATCTTCAACATTTTTTATTCCGTATCTCAAAAATAAATTAAACGCTCATTCATTATCCTCCTATATGTATCAGATAATTTTAGAATTAATAATTTAGAAATTATTAATTTATTACTCGAAATTTCTTTAAAGGTGAGAATATATTAACCTCGAATTAGCTATCTAAAAAAATCAAACTGAATCTGACTTAAGGAACTACTATTAGTATTTTCCTACAACAGTAATCCCTCGACATCCGCGAATTCGCTATTTGCGAGTTCCGAACATTTGCAATGAGAGAAATGCTACTTTTAACATTCGCGACTCCAACATTCGCGAGTGCGTCTTTTGGTCTGTACTACTTTCTATGAAAGCGAACACATTCATTCCTTTATCATCATCTGGGAAATGAACTCAGCAGACCTCGGAGCTCGAAGGGGCACTTTCTTAAAATATTTCACAGATGAAATGTCAATTCACATTTATAGAATAACACAATTGTAAAATAATTCAATTCAGTTGCGTCAAATTGGAGGTAATGGTTTTGACCAAATGAACAGAAAAGCCATTTAGGATCTGTGCAACTCTCATTATAATGAGCTCAGTTTAGAGGAGTTTCGGGAAATAATCATCAAAGAAAATCTCCTCGACGGTAATGATGAAGTAACAGAAGCCAAAACTGCGTCCTAGAGCAGCTTCAGTGTCAAAACTGTTGATGGCGTTCTAATATCGACAATCTCTGCTGGAACTGGCATTCAAATGTGATCCAAACATGGAAATAACTTCGAAATTTAAGAGAGAATAGAAGCAGAAATTCTTCCATATTTGAATATTAGAAGAACGAGAAAGGTGATGAAACAAAAAAAAATTAGCAAATTCTATATCGAATCATTTTAACTTCGAAATAAGTTTCAAACATTATTTTATTTCTTCATTTTGGAATGTTAATTGTGAATTCTGTTTGTAGTAGTGCTTAATCAGTTCTACTGTAATTGATTATCAAATATTTTTTCTTTCTTTTTACTTCTTAAAAAGTTTTTTCGAAATAACCACCTTTCTTAATTAAAAGATAGACTCAACTTTCGCGGATTCACATTCGCGATGGATTTTGTAACCTTAACTCTCGCGAATGCTGGAGGGATTTCTGTAATTAGATAAAAGTTCAAAATCTGACTCATAAAGAAATAATTGAAAGTAAATCTGACACAAAAATGGAAACTGCTCAAGTGCAGGTTATTTGTCAGTAGTTATAAATTGACAAACTCGCTTTTAATTTATTACAATGTATTAGACAACCATTTGGAAGTGTGATTCGGTTCGTTACAATGAACCATACACACAAATGGCTGACATCAACGTAGAGCTGTGATCATCTAATAATTAATAATTGGAAAGTTAATGTTTTGGTATGTAATAACATGAAGTATATCTTGATACTACGTCAACTGAATCGACAGAGATTTTACTGGATACTTTTTACCAGGAAGTCAAAGGATGCTTATGAAACTAGTATTTAAGAGAAGCAGGCATTCTGAAACAAGTCCACTCAAAAGGCTTCTGACAACAAGATCGGCAACGTTTTTTCTAAGCCCCATTACTCTCGAGGGCGAAGGTAATTGAGGGTGAAAATGGTGACAATGGTGGAGAACTGAAAGACTTGCCTCTTTGTGGTAGACGGCGTCGAAAAAGATAGAGAACTGTGAGAGAAAGGTTGTTGGCTGGACAAAACACATTGGATTTCTCTGTGCAAACTGTGACGTCCAAATGGTTACACTTCTTCACAGCAGTTGTTGATTGCATTGAGACCCTGCCATTTGGTCCACTTGTGAACGGTTTCATCACGGGATGAGATAATAAGGCATGAAGTGTTTGTTTCTCTCCCGTTGCTTTGTTAAGTCTGTGAGAGCGACATGGCTATAAAATGTCCCATTTGAGTCTAGATGTCGGGAAAAATACTATTTTTTGAAAGTTTTACTTTCATAGATGAAATATATATCAGATATACATAAAAGCTCCTCAGTACGTACTTTCCTTGGCTGCCGCATGATAACGCTGAATTTATTTTGTTTTTACTAAATCCTTATTTTAACTGTGGCCCAGTGAAGTGGTATAAACAGCATGGACTCACAGTTTAAGGTGCTTTCATGAAGAAAGATTTATGTTTTCATCCTCTGAAAGAGCATTTTACGTGAAGTGAAGAAACGTATTTAGAAAATAATACATTTTATTAGTAAAAACATAAAAAAGATGGGTACGTCAAAAGAAGCCGGTATACAGATCAAAACACTTTTCTCGCACTCGAAAATTAACAGCTAAATTCATTTTAATCCCGCTGGGCTTCAAAATAATTTGTGGGGATGTATCACTTTCCTTAAGAACCGACGATATCCTGAAACACACACGGGCCGCTTTTAGTACCATTCGTTTGAAACACCGCAGGTGTTGCAATTTCCACAGCCATCAGAGGACAAGAACACGGGTTGTGGGGCGCACTTCCTGCTTGTCGCCCTGTGGCGCCTGGACGTCGCCCCCGCCCCCGCCCCCGCCCCCGCCCCCCGCTCGGCGCGGGGCGGGTGAGAAATGGATGCCCGAGGCTGACGCAGCGGCCGCCGCGACGGGGCCGGGGGCGGGGGCGGGGGCGGCAGCTGAGAAGACGCGCTCTCCGGGGACGCACTGTGGTCCGGATTCGAAAACGGAAGACACAAGAGAGCGGTTCCGGGAAACACAACGTCATGTTATTTATTTATTTCTAACCCTTATCTTTGATTTCATGGATTAGTCTTGCAGTTTTCGTAAGTATTTGTTGATTTAACACTTAAGTTAAAAAAATCTAAACTCACTTTAGTTTACAAATCTGGATAGGACACTCTTCAAGGATATCTTAGGATTATGTATCTCGGTTTGGAAATTAGTCTACTGCCCCAATTTAAATGGATTTTAGAATAAATTATATTTTCTTCGTAATCGTACAGATTCAATTAAAAATTGACGAAAAAAATATTCCATGAATCGTTACAGTTTACATTAACAACTTTAATTTATTTCTGTTTTTAAAACAAAGTAGTTAGTTTTATATTTTAATGTTTTAGTATGTCACAAAAACACAATTAATACAGCAAATGTTGAAAAATGTAACAAAATTCTTTAAAACAATTTGAATGTTACATAACAATAAATGAATACCCCCTACCCCTATGTAACGCAGCGTAACGCTGCCTCCAACCCCTCCTCCCTCTTTTGCGTTTTGTAATTTATGGACGACTCTAAATGGGTCTTAACTTTCCGTAAGTCGAAGAATTCGTCAAAATAACGACTTTTGCCCCCTGCTGGCGTCTTCGCAGCCACCGTGGCGGCGGCGGTGAAAGGGAGCCGGCGGCGTGGGCGGGGGCGGGGGAGGGGGAAGGGCGACGCCGCGAGGGGTCGTGAGGCCGCGAGGCCGCCGAAGATTAATGGTGGCGGGTGTCGCGAGCGGGAGAAAGAAGCAATTTGTACCGGCCACGGACAAAACCAAACACTGTCAATCAGACGGGCGGTAATTTTCAAAGTTGCGGCGGGGGCGGGCGGGGGCGGCGGGGGCGGCGGGGGCGGGCGGGGGCGGGCGGGGGCGGCGGGGGCGGCGGGGGCGGCGGGGGCGGGCGGGGGCGGGGGCGGCGGGGGCGGCGGGGCGGGCGGGGGCGGCGGGGCGGCGGGGGCGGGGCGGGGGCGGGCGGGGGGCGGCGGGGCGGCGGGGGCGAGCGGGGCGGCGGGGGCGGCGGGGGCGGGCGGGGGCGGCGGGGGGCGGCGGGGGCGGGCGGGGGGCGGGGGGCGGGGGCGGCGGGGGCGGCGGGGGCGGGGGCGGGGGAGGGCGGGGGCGGGGCGGGGGCGGAGCGGGGGCGGCGGGGCGGGCGGGGGCGGGCGGGGGCGGGCGGGGGCGGCGGGGGCGGGGGCGGGGGCGGCGGGGGCGGCGGGGGCGGCGGGGGCGGCGCCCGCCTCCGGAGAAGACGCCGCTCGCGCCGCGTCATACCAGGGGTGTCCACCCGTGCCACGCCACTCAACGCCATACCCCGCCATGCCACGCCGTGTCACGCAACGTCATACCACGCCACGCCATGCAGTGCCACGCAACGCCAGCGGGCGGGAAGACCGGCTGTGTAATGGAGGCCGAAAGAGGGGCCCTATACCAACTGCATCCGCGGTGAACTTTTCGTAAAGGGAGGTACACACCATACAGTTTTCGTGCAGGTTCACGTATAGTTTCTGTACAGAAACTTTAAGATTCCAAACTAGACAGTATAAAAGCCAAAAGTCGCGCAACTGGTAAACAACTAAATTGCGTCCGTCCGAGTACTTTCAGTGGTGGTATCTGTGCGTGCGTTCTGACTGTCTTCTTTATTAAGTATTAACTATGAGGGGGCATAGAGAAGAAAAATAGGAGAGGCGGGAATATGGCATTACTCTATGTAAGCAACACAATACAAGCGAACAAAATGAACAACGTTAAAAGGAGCATGTGTGCAAATAGCGATCAATCTTGGATGCACCAAAACATGAGCTAACTCTTCCTTGCTGAGGACAGAACTCCTGAGCTAACTCTTTGTTTTTGGAGAGGCACGTAAAAGACTTAGGAAACCTTGACCGCGGGATGCAAAAGGTATTCGTCCAAGGCGTCAACCTGATATCCGTGGGAAAAACTCTATTTCAGGCGGTGACCCTACGTATTTCTGTGGTACTGATGCGAGAACTGAGTAAGGAAGAAGAAAATCGTTCAATTGGATGTTTCAAGTGCGGACCGCGTATATAGATGCGAGACGGTTACTGAAACTTCATATGTCGGAAGGCTGTAGATTCGAAGCCCGATATTGGTGTGTATTCCACATCAGGTAAATGGCTGAATTGGACGATATAACTTTCTCAGCAGAATTACAAAAGGCTGTCTGCTTTCAACGGTAATTTCGGTGGTTTTCTCTGGTCTAATGCAGACGGATGCTGGAGCTCTACCTTAAAGAAAATGGTCGTGGACCGCGCGCGATCCTTCCTTCCCCGTTTTCATTTTGCCTCCATTTCCATTTTGAGGGACCGGCGATGGAGTGATTCCATATCAGATAGGTATCTTAAGATCTAGGGAAAGACTCTGACGAATTGCAGATAAGGAATGTGGTTACAGCAACGAATCAATCAAAAAAATAAAAATCTGTTTCAGGTTTGTATTCTCTGTCAGAAGGAACAAATTTAAGCACTTTAATGTCCATAGCCCAAAGAAGTAATCACCTTCGAAGATTGTCTCTGTCTCTACTGGCACAACAGCTCCTGACGGGGCCAAGGCCCATCAGCGGCGTCCCGGGTTTGAGGTTATACTGCGATTTTAATAACATTATCCCTGACAGGAATCAGCTGATTCGCTGCCATCCAATCGGGAGCTTATATTTCGCGATAGTGACGTCACTATGGTGACGTTTAAGCTCCCAAATGGATGAAACCGTGAACAGCTGATTTCTGTCAGGGACAAAGTTACGAAAATCGCAGTATAGCCCCGGGTTAAGGGGTACATGTGGTTCGCACGAACACATCCCCACGCCGGATCCCGGTCTTATCAACCTGAGAAGTGAGCTTTCTCATCGTCACAACACCGTAACGTGTACTGGGAAAGCCAAAAAAAGCGCACACTACAATATGCCCCGACTGGGAATCGAACTCGGGATCGCGTCATGGAACCCGAGCACGCTGACCTGTGAGCTACTCGTGGGGCACATTGGAAGATTACCCTCATTAAACACGTGCGTTTATATTTCCTTTCCCGTAGACGCCACGACCAGTGAGCTAATCCCTGATGAATGTGCAGGCCGAGTGTGATTTTGGCGCCCAGCTGCGGAGGGGGGGCGAGGGGGGGGGCTGGGGGGCACGTGGGAATGCGGGGCGCTGCCCCCCGCCGCGCGGCTTCTGGCCAGGGGGCCGGGCGCCGCCCGACAGGCCTTTTTGACCGATGACCCGCGCCCGTGAAAGCCACCTTTGTGCGATGAACGGCTCAACCTGCTTATGTCATGCTGCTTCTATCAGTCACCCGAGCTAAAGGAAAGGACAATGATGAAGGTACCCCTCATGGGAAATTAATTCTCAATGCTTTCAAGTTTACACCTGTCACTGCTTCCAATCATTTTTAAACATAATTTTAATTCTCACTCCTGTTGCTGAAACTATTCTAAATATTTAAAAACTCAGCGTATGCAGTTCATTTACTCTTCACTGTAATCAATACTCGCCAAATAATATTTTCATAATATTATGCAGATATAATTGTGTTTAAGATGTACTAACATGAAATTGATTTGTATTCAAAGATTAATTTGTTATCATTTACAGGCAAGATATGGAAACAAACACAAGCGCTAGGTATTTCATATTTCTAATTTACAGGGTTGATCATGTTGAAAAACTCACATGCAAGCTCAAAATAAAATTTTTGATATGTTAGACATTATAATTTATATTGACTAACCACACTACCATGAGTTCTCCGCTGCTATATTTACAGCAGTATCAGTTTTGAAATTTTGGGCTAAATAAAAACTTGAAATTTTCTTTAAATTCAAAGAGTAATATTTCAACAAGAAGACAAAGATTAGCCGTCGAATTATACAAATGTTACCCTCTATGCCAACAATTGAACATACAAATTTCAGTGGTTTAATCGAGTAGTACGTCGCGCTCGGTACCTCAGTTTGCCAGAATTTACTTTTAATTTTTAATATATTTATTTTTTATAATGTATTTATTTATAATATACGTATTTATAATGTACGTATTTATAATGTATTTATTTATAATATATTTATTTTAATTTTTAATATATTAATATAAATATTAATATATTTTGATATAAAAATCCCGTAATAATCAGTACAAACGATGGTTTAAAAAAATTATTGTGTTTCGATTTGACCTACACCTTATCAGCGATTGCGATCTCCCAGTTTTTTGCTCAGAATATTTTATATGGGAAATAATGAACATACAAGTAAAGTGAATTAAATACGTAAACTTAAAGGTATTGTGAACGGTTGTCGTTTATTTTTAATTCTCATTCGCAGTATTTTTAATCTCATTAAGTTTGGTAAATTGTTAGTTAAAAAGTGCATATATATATGATCTATAAACTTTCAAAAACTTCGCCATACATATAAGTTATAAAGTTGGTCTACCATTGTTATTAACTTTTCATTAAAATAGTTTTAAGACTCCTGAGTACCAACGCTTATTGTGACTCTACCTACGTTTTATCCACTTTTGTCTATGTGCGGATTCACTGTGACTCACAATTGGCTACCGACTTTTCAAAATAGAGTTAGCTACTACTGTAGAGTTGACTAGAATTCTCTAGCAGTACAAACTTTTCTTTGATTAATATTGAGGTAAGTTGACATATTAATTCGCGGTTGCATAGGTTTTGGTTACGGCTCTGGCTTTGCCATAAAATCATGAGCCACCTCCTAATTCCATTCGCAGTATTTTGATTGCGCTCTCACCAGTGACGCAGGCGCGAACTCTTGTCATCAGCCTCAAGGATAAATAAACTCCAAATAACGCAAAAACAGATTACTTCGATTAGCTACGTACGTGCCATCGTTTAGTACATCTAACAAACAACTAAAAAAAAATACTAAATACGTCACTCATTCCCAAACACATGACTCACCTCTCCAATATCTACTCCGACAATAGCAACCCAACCATTAACCTCCCACCATTAACAATCCTATCTTAGAGCTCGTTGCGGCTGGGGCGGCGCCCCCTAGTGGGAGATACCAGGTTGGGGAAATCCCCGCAAGTCGACGTAGGTCGCCGCTGGACCTCGCCATCCAGCGTGGAAAAACCATCGCCTCCTTCCGCGGTAGAAACATGCACTACACTTACGGTACTAATGGCCTTCAGAAGTTGACGCGCCCGAAATTACTAATCAATCAATAAAAACTAGTTTTTTTGAACCATAAATAAAAATAAATTGTTCCCCATCGATTGTACGGACTCAGAGCATCAACTGAAGTTACTGCAGTGCCTCTGACAGGTAGGTACTAGGTCCGAGTACCGACGGTGGTAGGATTTTCGGCACTAGATATCCGTAGATAGATAGTCGAGTTCCGTCGCTGTCTGGAGGAGAATTCTAGCGGCCGGTTGCTCTCATTGGTAGTTTTCCGTGGTTTCTCCGATCAACACCAGGCGAATAACGAACCCTATCAAAGGGGGCACGGATCTTTTCTTCCTTTTCCTAGTCCTATCCGCACCTCTTACTTTCATACACTTACACTAACATGCACTTCACTACTACACATGCCGGGAGACCGGTCGGGAGCTTACTGTTAGAGTGTGTCCCGGCTGGTGCGAGATACCTGGTTAGGGAAAACCCCAAAACCCCGTTTGTCGGCGGTAAGTCGACGCCTGATCTCACCATTTAGCGAGGGAAATCATCGCCACTTCCAGACGAAACAAACATGCACTACACTTACGGTACTAATGACCTTAGCCGTTGACGCGTCAAAAATTACTAATCCATCAATACAAACTAGTTTGCATGACCTATGAATAATACAGATGTATAAAAATAAACGTTTATAAAACTGTTGCTTCCACCATTGGTTGCCCTTTCATGGCGGTCACACGTAGCTTCAACTCACGCGTGTCCACGCCCTGGCTCCCCGCTGAGAGTGGGGGGGTGCGTTGCTGTAGTGGGTCGTGGCGACGCGACGGACAGAGCGATCGCGAGCCGCACTTCGAGGACAAACGGCCGAGGGTCGTCCGTCCCCCAGGGGCAAGGGGAGATTCGATCTGACCCCGGGTTTTGTACCTCTTAGCTAATGCTCTTAGGGGGGTCTTTTAGAGATACAATTCATGGTTCATGTCCGTGCACATCATGTGAGGATCTGAAATGAACGTGTGAAACATTTTAACATCGTATCTCTGGTGACTCATAATGGAGTGAAGAAACTAGCATTAATTCTAATAGATTTTTCATCTTGTTTTCATTCAATTTCCACCTGTTTTCATCTTGTTTTCATTCAATTTCCAAATTCAACGATGTATAAAAATTGACTTTTATCATTTTATGTAATTTGAAAACTCTTTGCAGAACACTAAATCTTGTATTCACTGTTTCCGGGTACTTTGCTGCCCAATTTCCGTGTAATACATCGAATTTCATGTTGGTCATTTCATCTAGTATTTCTCACATGTAATCACTTTTATCGAATGACAGCTCTAGGCATTATTTGTGGCACAGTAAATTATTAATATGGTCTGGTTAATGCTTTATTTCAGTATTTTTTACTCATATCTTGTATTTAGAGAGAAATTACACGAGAATAAGAACTAATAAGTACAGACATTATCGAAGAACAAATCTTTGAAAGTAGTGAGTTGTTCGAATAATATTCCGGTCTACTTATCTGGAGATGGGGTAGAACGATGTTGTCACTTACATCAGATCAGAGTTTAGACATGCACGTCCTGCTCATAGTTCGTATTATTAGGAAAATAACGAATAGTAATAACAACATTTTATATTATAAAGGGCTTTACCGTAGTCCCTTACATTAATGCCGCAAATGAAAGGAATAATGAAACAATTTTGCACAACACGCGCAAAGCTTACGAAAAGTAAGTCAGCAACACGCGTTTTTAGAAGAAAAATGCATAAAGTACAAATCCTTTTTAATAGGAAATCGGATAACGAAACGAGTAATTGCACTCTTCAATTTTCAGTAGCTCCGTGCTTAAGATTTCATTCTTTAATAAGTACGAGTCGTATTGGCAACTCTGCAGTGATGTCATCACAATTTGAAGCCTCCGATTGGATAACAGAAACCCCTCTCCCCTGTCAGCCTCTAGGTGTCCAGTAGACAAAAATATAATTGGGACAAGTGAAGGATAGGGTGATGGCATAGGGGGTACGTAGCCGGTGTGGCAGCACCGCCCAATAGCAAGCCCAAATGGAAGGTTCTGCCTCGGCCCAAGCCTTCCGCCAATTTGATTTGATTCATTGATGATTCCGGGCGCGTAAATTGCTAAGGTCAGTAGTCCCCGAAAGTGTAGTGCATGTTTTTTCTCTCGGGAGATGGTGATCTTTTCTGCTTGGATGGTGAGATCCAGGCGCCGACGTACCGATTGCGCCGTGTTTTCTTGGACCAGATATCTCCCACTAGCAACGCACTGCCGCAGCCGGGACAAGTTCCCTGACATGCGTGGTAGCGTGGTGTATGTAAGCGTCAGTGTGTGTATGTAATGGGTGAGGGTAAGACAAGGATGAGGAAGGAAAGATCGTGCATGGTCCTGTGGCCAATTTTGTTAATACTTCCAGCATTCGCCTGGTGCTGATCAGAGAAACCACGAAAACTACTGGTCGGAGGGGCTGGCCTACTAGAATTGTCCTCCAGAGAGCAGTTGAATTCAAACAAGGTATGTAGCTAGTGTCGACATCTTTGGGAGTGGAACCCTAGGACCTGCGGTCTTAGGCTCTGCAGTGACTTGAGTGATGCCCTGAGCCACCTCTCCGGATGCCTCCCGCGGAGAAGCGGCCGGGCAGCGCGTCGGCGCGAGGGGGTGGGGCGGCCTGGCCCGCGCCGCGGAGACGGCGTTCGACGCCGTTGGCTAAGTGGGCGGCGCGGGGAGTGGCGAGGGGGATGTGTGGGAAGGGAGAGGCGGGGCAGAGCGGGATGGAGGCGTGCGGATTAGGATGGGGCGGGGCGTGTGAGGCAGGCTGGAGCGAGGCCGAGCGGAGCGGGGCGCGGGAAGTGGGCGGTGCAGTTCGGTGCGTGGAACGGGACGGAGTGGTGCGGGGCGGGGCGGGGCGGGACGGGGCGGGGCGGGGAGGGGCGGGGCGGGGCGGGGCGGGACGGGACGGAGCGGGGTGGGGTGGGGTGGGGGCGGGGTGGGGCGGGGTGGGGCGCGGCGGGGCGGGGCGCGGCGGGGCGGGGCGGGGCCTGGTGGGGCGTGGGTGGGGCGGGGCGGAGCGTGCCGGAACGGATGTGTGCGTGGCGGCGTGGCCGGGAGGGGATTAGCGCGTGGGAGGACGGCGCCGCGCGGAGGGCGCGCGAGGCCAGAAGGGCGGAGCCGCCCGCCCCATCTGCCCGCTCGCCCGTCCGCCCGCCAGCCCGCCCGCCCGCCCGCCGCGTGATAAATGGGCGGCGGCCGGCGCCGCTGAAAGGCGGGAGCCCGCGGAATTTCACGGCCCCCCGCCACGCCCCCGCCTCGGCCCCCGCGCCACGCACTCTTCGCAAACACTCGCCGCCCCCCACCCCTGCTCCGCGCCGCCTTTCAGCGCAAATGCGCGCGACGCGACGCCCCGTTCCACGCCCGCTCCGCATTATTACTGCGCCATTAACGTGTTTTCTTAGAATATGGCTTTCCATGCTGCGAATTAATAATATTTTCTTTGCTTCCGCGTAAACTGGTTGTATAAAATGTTGTTACATAGGGATCCTACGAGTTAATGTGTAATCCTTCGTGTGTATTTATGGTATGTAAATATGGGAGTATTTCGACGGTGAACGTATGAAATTCTTTAAGTTCAAAAACCGTGTTAAGGTTCAAGTTGAAGCTGAGTCTGTTCAATCTGTCTTCTCATTATGGTTTGCTAAATAGGAAATAAAACCATTTTCAATCACAACCACTGTGATGAGGTGATTGTATTTGTGAAGGGTGGGGCTGCACCGTAAAGTAGAATATAGAATTCTATAATTAGAATAGATATTAGATTTTGTTGAAGAGATAATAAAAAGGGAGAGCCACAAAAGAGCAACATTACATTAAAAAGCAAAATTACAGCAAAATTACAGCAAAAATTACAGCAAAATTACATTACATGTAATTTTTATTTGATTAAATATTGAAACGTTCATTTGTCAATTGAAGTTGTCAGCTTTGTGGCTTTCTAAAGTTAATGTGTGCATGTAAGAAAATAATTCACCTAAAACTGTCTTTAGTTGCCCATTCAGACAAATTTATATATTACCTGCTTTTGTTTAACGCTTGTGAGGAACTGCTTTGGTGACCGCTTACACATTTGTTTTTTATGTAAAAGTGTACTCACACAATTAATTCGAAAGTAAAAATAGTATTTTGTTTAGATTCTATCTTCACTGTTATATTTGATATGCGATGTGGTAATTAGTTATTATTTACCATCTTCCTCCAAACTTCGAACACCCCCTCAAATTGTATCTACTTTTGTACTTTTTGAATCGACCCTTTATATATTATTTATATTAACTTTTGAGTGGCCAGTGCGGGACCCGGGCGAAGTGAAAGCGGAAGCGTCCAAGGCGGCATCGCTTCACCACAGTTAGATATTGAATGGAACAATTTACAAGGTTTCTTAAGATAGTTATCATGGTATTTCACAAAGGTTAACAACATATTTACAAACCTTAAAATCATATCAATACGTTTAAATCATTTTACCACTAGAATAAAAAACTGCAAGAAATGAAAGAGAAACAATTTGATGAGTGAATAATTGAATTAGCAAGTGAATCGCGCTGCAGATATCATGTCAATTTTCATTTTTAAAAAATAAATTTGCGAAAACCTACAAAAAGTGTTGCCTCTGAACTTATTAAACTTGAAGAATTTCAGGTGATTACAAAGAAAACATCTGTCTGAGTAATACTAGAGAAAGAAACAACGTTCTTACGTTCGACTTCTCAATTTCACCTTCATAAGTGTACAAATATCGATTTTCAAATGAATGTGACCCACAGCTTAGTTTTAAACTAATACCTTATTTACATAAACATACAAAACAGTCGTCTTTTAATGTTTATATAGATTCGTATACAAAATGATTAATAGAGCAATTACAAAAGTACGTGTAAAAGTGAACACAAATTAGACTGAGTTTGTGGAGTTTTAATTTCTTCAAAAATTAGGGGAGGAAAATATGGAAGTGTTAAGCAAATCCGGGGAAGAATCAAATGTAGTTGTAAAATATATTTCGACAGATTTTCCGGAACTAACTGGGAATGATCTGCATTTTTTGCATTTAGCATTTGTGCTAATGTAAATGTGCTATGTGCATATTGTGCATATTTGCAAAAAACATAAAAATTTAACTGTACTAAAATTTAACTATTCGCACCATCAATACCTACAAGTATTTGTAACGGCGATTATAATTTGAAATTACAATCTTACCAGATGATATCACGTATGGAGGTAACATATAAGTCCTTTGGCTGTTGGGAACATTTGAAAGGGAGTATAAAATTATCAGCTACTACAAGTACAATTCATTGGTAAGTCCAATGCCAGATACTGAAATAACAAAGCTGGACCTGAAAGAAATTAATTATGAAATAAATTTTCCACACATGAAAGTATTTTTAAAACTGTTTACAGCGTTGGCGACGCCAAATTTTCCTAGTATTATTGTAATCTGTGAATAAGGGTTTTTCTGAGTGAACTGACACTATTGTCTTCGTGGATTTCATATCCTGCTATCTTTGTGAAGGAAGCACGTATTCATTTAAGGTTGTAAATAAAATAGTGGCAACTTACCTTATGGATAGTTTATGAAAACATTAAACAATTTGATATCTAGGACTGTGCTAACTCCGAGAGGCTCAATAAAGCAATATTTGTCTGAATTTTTCGTTTTTTTCTATATAACTGTTTTTCCTCAAGTTCTGTAAATAAATTATTCAGAATAATTTTAAAGAGAATAAAAGTTCCTACAACTCTTGTACAAAACCACTATTTTTTCAAAACCAATGATAAAGCGAGCTATAGCTTCAAAAACACTTTTTTCATCCAAAATGTATGCAAAAATACACATGTTTATAATATTATAATCAAACTAAAATTACATATAATATTATTATCTCATCGTCGGTGTAAACATTGCCTCACAAACGTACTCATTGCCGAAAATATTAATTTAAAAAATATTGCGGATGTGTCTATATATGTGTGTTAGTGTTCCAACTAAATTCTTCAACGCGCGAATAGGTCATTTCAACAAAACTTAATGTACATTATTACTGGGGAATTACAAGGGGGAAATAACACTGTGAGGGTAAGTCACCTCTAGAAGGGTGGGTGGGGAAGAAGTGATATTTACAAACAAAATCATTACGGAACGCAATATCACTACATACCCCGTCTAGTGTGCTTTGAGCGGGCACAGTGGGCGAGACGGACTACACTACATGTGTCTGAATCGTGCTCCAAGGGTATCAACTTGTCCCCGTTCCCGATCGCCTGTCTACCCCCCACTGAACGGCGGCAACCAATGGCCATAGAGTAAAGATGTACTACATCCTTAGTCTATGCAATGGCTATGGAGGGGGCCCAGAAGCCAATCAACCTTTTAGCGCACGCGCACTTGAGATCTTATCTGCGTGGTTCAGTGACAGCTATGAAGAGCGCAGAGGAGCGTATCATTTTCCTGCGCGACGAGTAAATGTGTGAGGCACGCGAAACGCCTTGATAAATGACTGCGTCGTGTGCATGTAACCCGCACACCAGTCCGTCGTGGCGTCCAGGTGTCCTTCAGACTCCTCTTTGCGCCATTGCGCAGGAGCTGTCACTTGCTCCGTTGCAGAAATGGACGCCTGTTCATTGCATCAGGCTGTTCTCTCCTTCGCAATCTCATATGTGCGCTTGAAGGAACAGACAACTACATTCTCCTCTCGTAGGCACGATATTTATTTAAAATTAGAGGACCGCTATTGCATGGTATAAAATAAATACAATTCAAATTCATAATAAATTTATTGAATGAAGATTAACTACGTTTTACTACACTTTAAATACGCTTTATCCACACAGTCGGAGCGAGCCGTGTAGTTTAAAAACATATCCATAGATCGCACTTCAAGCAAGGACCACTTGGAACGGAGTAGAGCCCACCACGTCGATTAGGTTCAGGCTAAAATCAGTGTTGAGAATTTTTTTAAAATTAAGATTGAATTTTACGCAGAAGTAAATAAGTTATATTCAGCATTGGAATTTATAATTTTCTTTCATTTTATAAATAAATTTTCGCATATAATTCTTCCTTTAGGCTCACGGTCAAGACTTTTTGGACTTCGGAATTAAAAATTATGAAATAATCCGATTCTATGTTTGAAAATAGAATTGAGTTTACATATGACTTTGTTGATGTTGTTCACATGTTTCCGAACCCGTTGTTTCAAATGTCTTGTTGTTTGTTGTTTGATCAATGTAAGTTATATCGCACAGTAAACAAAGTGTACTGTATTCTACATTACCTCTAGCCTCGAAAAGGGATCTTTTACTATTTTAATTAAATTAGCCGTGTTACTAAGAGAGTTAAGAATAATTAATTTCATATTCCCAGTATTGTTTTGACGCTATTGACTCCTCTTGGAACATACGGTAAATTAAGGAAAATAAGCTTTACGTGACTCATCTTAATCGGGAGGTGCAGTACTTGCATTACGTAAAATTACCACCCTTTCCTTTGTATATTTCTTGATAAAATGAGAAGGATAATTATATTCATTTAAAATCTGGGTTACTATTATACGTTACTATTAATACGTTATTATTATGAAAGTCGGGATGTAACAATTTTATTGTTCTGTCTACCATGTTTTAGACAATACATTTTTGTCGTTGAACGTAAGTTTTAAAAAGTTATTTAGTGTAGGGTTATCGGAGAAACTTTTTCATCAGTTAGTTTTTAATTTTTTGTACCATCGCAACACTTTAACATATATAAAATTGATTATTAATTCCTGTTTATAAAGTGATCTGTAGTGATTTGTCATATGCACTAATGTATGAAATTTATGTGTTCTTTATGAATTATACTGAAAATGTCATATACATAACGTCGAGTCTAAAAAGGATTAACAGTTATGTCAAAAGTGCAGATTGCAGACTATTCAGTTCTTGCATTAGCTCTCGAAGATTCTGGAAGGTGTCGTTCATTTTGAAAGAGGGCACAAGAGACGGTCAAACGGCGTGAATAATGACACTAAAAGATTGTCAATACGAAGTTAACGTCTGTTTAGTCGTTCTTTGAATGTCAAATATCAACCATTATTTTAACCGATTTTACAATCAAAGAAAGATTATTTAATGATGAATGCTGCTGACCCTTAAACATATCCCTATTCCCCCATATCCCTTTGGCCCTTAAACATATCCCTATTACGTTATGTTGCCCTGTTACATATAACCCTGTTACATATTATTTTGCATCTGGATTACTGCGTGACTACAAGGTTTCCTATTTTCCCTGATGATTGCCACATGGTTACGGGCCTAATCGTCGGTAGCTTTCATCATTTAATAACCTTTCTTTGAGTCAGTTAGAATAATGGTCGATATTTATTATTCTTAATAATCGATTCTCTCTAAATGCAAGAAATTAAATGGTGTAATAATTCCGATTTCCTTTCCATTAAAAAGGGCATTATTGTTTTTGATTTCATGCTTCTCCCCCGATTTTTATCCAAAGTTTACTCGTATGAATGGCAAGAGTTCTCTTCACTTCGGAGACTGGAATGAATTTTATAAACCGCTCTTCCAAACATTCCTGTCAGTATGTACGAAGTTTTCCATCAACATATTTACTTGTAGACAAGTAGAGTTTCTTTTCTTCTTTATCTATAGCGTTTTCAAACACTTTACACACCTTGCAGTATAGAAGCAAACTTTCGATAACATTTAATATCACTCATCATGTATCACACCTTTTCAATGCTAAAGGCTAGTAACAATTCAAACGTTTTCGGGTCCTAAAAACACTGAGTGGAAAAGTTGCAACCATGCTATTGGTGTTCCCTTCAATCCATTTAAATCTAAGGTTACTTATTATTGACTATTTCCTTAAAAATCGATTATTCACTCTTTTTTATTAATGAAGCGGCAAAATGTAATTATTTGTACCTTTTAGTCTGTAGTGGGCGGGATGCATGTCATTGATTCATGTGGGAATTCTCCCACCTGGAAACCTTTGAGTTGCCTGCTTCAAATTCTGTTTATTTGTCTTATTTTAATATTTAACACAAAAACAACGTTCTCTTTGATTATTTCACCGATACATTTTCTTTGATCCTCTTTGTTCCTTGAACAAAGTAAATTCGTCTGGTTGTCTTCTCTCTGAGTTTCTTAATCTTGATTCGAAAACACATTGAGCTAAAATCTGAATTAAAGAGACTCAATAAATTTCTAAATTTCCATCGTCACATTCCCACCAAAGCGTTCCCAACCTCATATTGTGTATTTAATACATGATAATAAAATGAGAATTTGAAGATGCAAAGTATTCAAATCATTTTTCATTTTTTAAAGCTTATCGTCCCCACATTCCCCCCTTACTTTCTTATCTAGCATCGTAAGAAGAGAAAGTATCATAATCATACGCCCCTAAAACGGCGATTTTTCGACAGAGAACCTATGATTGCATAGTTCTGGTAACGAAAAAGGGAACAAATCTAATTTTGATGTGTGGTTAATTACTTCCTCTCACACTACGTGTAGTCAAAATTCATGTTTTGTGAGTCCTTGATACCGAAAAATCGATTGTCGGTAGAAAGTTTCCGTTTGTCCATCTGTCTTCATCATAGTCAATTGAGAGCTCGCTTTTCCCATCCCAATTTCCACACGATTAGCCGGAGATCGAAACCGGGCCCAAGCTCTGGAAAATCTATTCACTTGACATTACACCACGACTCCTCCTCAAGTCATATTCAAATTTTATAAATATTCATTATTGTTAGTTAATTATTTTTACTTTCTCTTATACATACGAACATATTGAGTGTAAAGATAGTGTTATGTAATGCCGTGGAGAATCTATATTTCGAGATTTCAACGCAAATACACGTTTTAGGGTCCCCTAATAATGGGATATTTTTTTCATTCTGAATGTCTGTTTGTCCATCTTCGAACAATACTAGCGTCTAAACCATTCGTTGGATTTTTCCCAATATGAATATTCTCCAGTGGATGTTGCCCGTAGTTTTGTTTGTTTGTTTTTTCAGTATTTTAGTTTTCGAGAAAGTATGAGATTTGTTCTCTCTAGATTGTGTCTCGTCGTACCACCCCGCACTCTTGCGATGTTCTGTCATGAGGGCATAGATGGGAGGGAGTATGTGACGGGAAAAAGCCGAACTCCTGGTTGGCTATTAACAGCAGTTTATTATAGCCCTGGTTGCAAGTACATTGTCACATCTTAACAGAGGCTACGCAGTCCAGCACTCAGTCGGTCGTTGCCATGAGGAAGTTGGGGGAGAGGTGGTAGGCAGCGGTGGCGGCGGCGGCAAAGTCGGTAGTAAAGGTAGATAGGCTGGCGGTGGGTCGCTTGGCTCAGCCTTGCGTCGATTCCCGCCTTGGTCAACCCGAGGGCAACCGTGGAAGTGGGGACGCCGGCGATCAGTACCATGCTCACGAGGAGCGGTAAACAAGCGACAAACTCGGTGGCCGTACGCCGCCTTTATATACTGCCGAATCAGTCCATCCTACGGCAGCGGGGGTGGCGTTGCTCTCGTTCGAGTCATTGACAGGGGTGCGGGGGGTAGCGAGCGGTCAGTCTGCACATCTGGAAGCCATGCCTGCCCGGCCCGCGCGGTGAAAGCGGAAGCGGCCAGCGACCCAGGGCGGCATCGCTCCACCACAGTTCGATACCATTAAAGATATCAAATTTTTATTTTGCTATGGTTTCTACTTTCTCGCCTTACTTCGTAAGAGTAGAAGTTACTGTAATTGTGAGCCGGAAACCAACAATTTTTCTGGCCCTAGTACTGAAAAAGTGAAGAAATTGTCTTCCTAAGTGTAGCAAATTACTTCTTCTAACACTTTATGTAGTGAGAATCCACGTTTGTGAGTCCTTGATACCGAAAAATTGATTGACGGCAAAACGTCTCTTCTCTCCGCCTGTCAGTCTGCCTGTCCATTCGTATGTGGTCAACGATAACGCCTAAACCGTTCAGCCGATTTTCTTTAAAATAAACAATCCCCGATCCATTTAAATGAACTTGAGGCCTTCTAAGTTTGAATCGGATATTTTGATATTAATTCGTACTTTATACGAAGCCTCAAAAGTTTCGAAATTTTCTCAAAAATGGCTCCACATTCTTTGATTAATCTTTTTCCTCGGATAGCGTAGAGAACGTTTAAAAGAATGGGTCTCATTTTCGTTGCATCCCTTGTGGAAATTCCCAGAGAATAATTTTTTCGGAGTCTTTCTGTAACTACAATATTAAAGATATTTCCTTAATAAATTTTTCAACATAAAATGTTTTTCCTCAATAAAAACGTTTTCAATTATTTGTTGTTGAAACACAGATCTTGAAAAAACTTAATGTACAATTTTTCGAAAGTAAGAAAAGTTTTCGAGTAATTTTGCGTGAAATTTAAACTTTTTTAAACAATTATTTTCTCAAAAACGGCTCTAAATCTGTTCTTAAAATGTTCTCACCCTATGTATCATAGGACGATAAAAAAAATTAGCGCTGTGGAATATTCCGGCGAACACACTGTAGTTTCACAAATTGCAAAAACATTGTAAAACTACAAATTAATGATAGAGATTGTTTACGATAAAATCTGTTTTTAAAGGTCAAATCTTGAAAGAAAAGTCATGTACATATTTTTGGATTGTATAAGGGACGCTTAAGAGAATGGTGCCCGCCTATTTTTCGTTGAACTCTGCATTTTTGAAAATTACAAAAGTTGCAAAGAGTGGAGGAAAGTATGTGCTGTTGTGGCAACAATAATTTCTAAATTACGAAGTCCCTGATAAAGCTGTCTCCCTGACATCAGCACAAAAGCAACGTTTGTCGCAACGTTCCAGGAAGCAGACGGGACGGCTGCAAGAAAAAGCTGGTGACCCTATTAGTGTCATTCTAGGAAAGCTTGTAAAGCCACACGTGCCCTTGTTGCAGAAGAAACACGACAATCTGCTCATGAGGCAAGGTTGTCAGATTGGGGAATGTTGTCCCCAAAATTAGGAAATTATTTGGAAGGATCGACAATGATAACTTTTTTGCCAATGAACATGAAGTGAGAAGTTTCATATAACGGAGTTTCATGCCCGTTATTTTTGGGCAACTCCATAAGCGTAGATGTTCGAGAGGTCACTTTCCGCCACAATATTCCGTGTACCTGCAAACTATTCGTGCATCGCGGTTGCTTAAAATCAGGGGCAAATGTCACATGTATAAACGCTTATATACTGCGGTTTCTCTAACTTTGTCCCTCAAGGCAACTCAAATCCCATTTTCACGGTGGAATATATCAGGGCATTTCGCGTCTTTCTCGGTCCTGCTGGTAGAAGTCGCATGATCGCAAGCATTGCTTTCGTACGGTCGCGATCGTGAAAAATCTAGCGGAACGACTGAGAAAGATGCGAAATGCCGTGACATACTCCATCGCGAAGATGGGATTTGAGATGCCTTGAGGGACAAAGTTAGAGAAATCGCAGTAAAACTCCATTTTATGCAAATTCCCACTACAAGTTTATTAGCAAAAAGTGTTCATTTTCGTACAGTATAGATTCGTTAGAAATTTGAAACATTTATTCTAAGACACTCATATATAATAATTCCGACTTAAAAGATAAATTTTAAAACATTGAAAAGGCATTATGTCCTTTCAACATGCACGGCCATGTTCTTGTACTCATTTCTACCCTATCCCTACACTTCCAATTATATTATTTGGTATAAATCTATCTTCCTACAATTTAAAAATAAACACCTTTGCACTTCCTTGTTATCAGCACTGGTCTGCCTTGATAACCGACGAGATTAATCATTCCTTTCGCATTTTGAATCGTCCTTTGTTTCGACCAACGTAACTGCGACACCGCCATTTTTCACCCTCTCATCTTCATGTCCCATTGTCCAAATTCTATATTACAACTTGTAATTCTACTAAAACTATTCTGCTTAATGATTGAGGCATTGACATGAGAAAGGTAGTAAGTGCCGACAACAACATTTTTCAGGGGGAGCAAAAAAAATTATGAACACTTTTTCACCAACATTAATACAGACACTACTTTAAATGGAAGGTAACACTCATGTCAGTGTTACATATGACATTTTCGAAGTCAGGCATAGATTTGTCCATGAAATATTGCTTTCTTAAAATACAACATAGAAATCACTCATTAGACCAAGTCAGAATGTTATCTTTATATAATGTGCATAATGTTATCTATACATTATGCACAAATTGTCCGGTAAAATATATCATACTTCCCATAAGGAAGTCCAACATAGATAACAAGCCTCTCTTTTTGACATCAGGGATGACTGGTCTTCTTTCAAGGCGTTGCAAGCACTCCAAGTTAATGAGTGACGTTAATGACTGTCCTATCTAATCCCGTGCTGTGACCACATTACTAAGTCATTAAATGATCGTCTTGTTTTTCTTCTTCTTCTTACTTTTATTTTAGGCTAGAGCCTGTCTCTTTACAAAGGATACTTAATCAAAATTTTAAAAAACTTGATACATTACATTTATGTAGTTACATTTATAAATTGGCACTATATTCATGCTGTCTTGTTTCACAAATTGTCTTTCCACCTAGTTCTTGGGCGTTCTACTCTTCTCCTTCCTTCCGGTCTTTTATCTCTAGTCACTTTCACCAGTCTGTCTTCTTCCATTCTGTCTAGTATATGGTCATTCCATTTCTTTCTTCTTTCTCGAACCCAGTCTGAGATTATATCTATTTGGCAAGTTTGTCTTATATTAATATTAGGTTCTTTATCCCTTAGCCTTTTATTTGTAATTCTTCTCAACACCCGCATTTCCGACACTTCCATCATTTGGCATATTTTTTTTTAGTCTGCTCTAGTTTCAGCTGCATATGACAATACTCGTCTAATTACTGCCTTATATATTCTAATTTTAGTGTCTTTTCTTAGATATTGATTTTGCCATATCGAGTGGTTGAGACAGCCTGCTATTCTATTTGCTTTTATGCTTTGTTCCTTAGCCTCTTTTATAGATCTGCCATCATTAGTTATTGTTACGCCTAGATATTGTATTTCCATCACTTGCTCTATTAGGTATTCGTTTATAGCTAGTTTGCATCGCAATGGCTCTTTCGAGATTGTTTTGCATTTAGTTTTTTGTGTGGATATCTTCATGTTCAATGACTAGCATGTCTTTTTACTTTCCCGTATACGTACGTATACACGGAGTGATATACGTAGTATAGGGAAAGTTATGTAATGCTGCGCGAAAAAATGGCCAATTTTCGGCGGAAAAAAATTAATTGCCGAGCCGTGAAAACGAATAAGTGGATAAAACCAGTTGCTAAATTAAGAAAAAAAAATCCTCTATCTCGTGGTGTGGTCAAAATCCATGATTTGTTGCTTCTTTATACTTAAAAATCGATTGACGGCATTCCGTCCGTCTGTCCGTCTGTCCGTCCGTCCGTCTGTCCGTCTGTCCGTCTGTCCGTCTGTCCGTCTGTCCGTCTGTCCGTCTGTCCGTCTGTCCGTCTGTCCGTCTGTCCGTCTGTCCGTCTGTGGTCAACGCTAGCGCCTAAACCGTTCAGTCGATTTTCTTCAAAATTGATATTCCCCAGTCGATCTGATTCTAGTCGAAGCTTTGTTTGGGGGTACTTTATATGAAGCCCCCCGGGGGTTTTCAAAATTTTCTCAAAAACGGCTCCAAATTTTTTTTTTAAATTTCTTGTATGAATAGAGGAAAATACACTTTTTTAACATGGCATAGGTCCGATTTTCACGTACAGCTCTCAATTTTCGAAAATTGTGAAAGTTTGAATTTTTTTCGGCGTCTTTCTCCAACTACAAAATTGAAAATAGAGATTTTTTCTTCAAATAAAATTTGTTCTGCATATTGAGTTCTTTAATAAAGGTCATGTAAATGTTTTTCACAATTTTGGTAGTTTTCGTGCAATATTGCGTGCAATATGTGCAATTTTAAAAAAATTACAAAAATAAAATTTTCTCAGAAACGGCTCCAAATATTTTCTTTAAACTTTTGGTAGGGATAGTGGTAGATGTACTCTATCAATGACATAAAAGCCATTTTGGTCTATCGGTTGGTTTTTTCAAAAATTACAAAAATGTAAATGTTTTTACTTGTCTCTCACGTCGTTAATATTTACATTATCGGCGATTTTTTACATTATTATATTTACGAGTATATATGCTTTAAATAATGTCAAGTAAAATTTCTCGAAAACACTACCGTTTTCTGTGAAAAGTAGCTCAAATTTCGGCATTTTCAGAAATGCTCAAACGTCATTTTCTCGTATATGGCTGTCATTTTTTCTTGAAACTTTTGTAACGGATAGTGCTAATTACACTCATTAGTATAGCGTGAAGTTTATTTTGAGTTTTTTTGTTTTTTTCAAAAATTATATAAATGTAACTTTTTTGAAAGATCTCTCACATCTTTAATATGCACTTTATCCGCAATTTGTAAAGATGATTATATTTGTGAGTGTAAGTGCTTCAAATAACTTCAAATAAAGTATTTTGAAAACTCAAAATTTTTCTGTGAAAATGAGCTTCAAATTTCGCATTTTTAGTAGTGGTAAAACGCCATTTTCTCTTAAACGGCACATAATTTTTAAAAGAAAATTGTAATTTACGGCTAGGTTTTTGTGTTCTTTAATATTCTAAAATTAATGTTTCTGTTCTACCAATAGAAAACCGAAAAATTAAGAAAATGACAAAAAAATGTACTTTTGGTGATGATAGATGGTAGCTGGCAAGAAAGAGTATGTGGCAATTCCGAATAGCTAGCGAAGACCCAGGAAAATAGAAAACTAATACGGGAAAGTCTGTTCCATTCAAATAAGGTCGTGTTGAATTTTTTGAAAATATGAGTTGTTTTTTCTATAATTTCCTGACAAACGAAAGTCCGCTCGGAATTGACTGCGCTTCGCTTTCGTCGTATTCTCACAACTAAATTTTAAAAATACATTTGTTTTTGAATTACATGTATTTATCAAAACCACATCTTCAAATAAGGTCATGCTTAATTTTTTCAAAATACGAGTAGCTTTTCTATAATTTTGTGACAAACATAATAGCCCGCTGTAAATTTACAGCGCTTCGGACAGCTGGGTGCGTCGTAAATTAGAATGGGCAATTTTGTATATTATTTCTTTCTTCGTTTCTTACATCAGAACTTTTGTTATACACTTACACATTAATATTTTATAGTTTATTTTGAAATATTTGAATTAAGTAAAAAGAATTAATAGCTCTCAGAATATCGACAATGCAGGGTCTGCAACAATGGAATTCACTTTGCGCTCGCGAATTTCTGTGAATTACGTATCATTGTTGTGACCTGAAGGAGCTGTATGAAAAAGAGTTATAATTGTCTAATTTATGTTGATATTTGCATGAAAATATTCAGTTTTCGCAGCAAATGCTGTAGCATTTGTAGTGAGTAGAGAATTTGTTGCATGGTTTTAAAATACTCTTCTCTAATCATGGCCCTATGGAATGCATTTGTATATTGTCCAGGTTATCAGGCTTCTTTTTCCAATATAGGTTTACAAAACGTTTTATTAAATTTTGTGCAGTTGTAGAATTCACACAGTTCTGACAACACTGCGATGGAAACAGTGAGTTGTAAGCTAAGATGTTAGTAGCGCACAAAGTGCAATATTTCAGTACTATATAGCCGTTTCCTCTAATACGGGAAAGTAAGTGCTGTTGTAGCACCACTAGTTTTATTAGAGGAAAATCAGCTCTTGTGAGTTCTATCCTGCTGGGGGTGCTGATTTTGATAGGAGTTGTGTTAAAACATTTGGCACATTCTGCAGAAAAGTTGAAGTCCTCATCCTTCATCATAATAACATTATTAGGCTTTACATTTTTCGAATTTCGAATAATTTCTGCTACCTCTTCGGGAACCAAGGTCTTGTATCTTTTTCCCTCTTCTCTATAATGCCAGATTCTCTATCACAGGGCACGTAGGAATGCAAAGTAACAAACAGAAATTCAACTTACCATTCTAACTGGAAGGGGCTTGGGAGGCATATTCAATGATAAACACAGATCTGTATCTAACGTGACCAATTTTTTGCAATGAAAAGGAGGGCGAAAACATTTGAGAAAAGAGAGCAACGTAAACAATTTATTAATTCAAACAAAAATACATTAATTGTGTTTTCATACCTTTTAAGAATTAATTAAATAATTAAATAATAATTTAATTAATTAGGTATCCTTTATATTAAATTTTAGGTAAGTGCTGCTGCAAGAGTATTAACATTCAATCTTGATTTCTCATTTCTCCAAAAATCTGAAATAATGGTGCTGAAACAACTGAAAACGGGGGAATTTGCCCGAGCTGTCAATACTAATTGCGTCTTTTCGAACTGGGCCGTCACGTGAAGCGTAATAGTTCGGCGCGGTATCTCTGAATTCAGATATTAACAGATTAGTTTTAAAACATGGAAAAGGAGGACAGGAAGGAGGACATTTTTCGAAGAAGCCCAGAACCTACCAAAGAAGGACTGTCCTCCCTAAAGGACTGTCCTCCCTAAAAGAGGACTTTCCTCCCTAAAGAAGGAGTCTCCTCCTCCTCCCTAAAGAAGGAGTTCTCTCCTCCTCCTCCCTAAAGAAGGAGTTCTCTCCTCCTCCTCCTCCCTAAAGAAGGAGTTCTCTCCTCCTCCTCCTCCCTAAAGAAGGAGTTCTCTCCTCCTCCTCCTCCCTAAAGAAGGAGTTCTCTCCTCCTCCTCCCTAAAGAAGGAGTTCTCTCCTCCTCCTCCCTAAAGGAGGACTCTCCTCCTCCTCCTCCCTAAAGGAGGACTCTCCTCCTCCTCCTCCCTAAAGGAGGACTCTCCTCCTCCTCCTCCTCCCTAAAGGAGGACTCTCCTCCTCCTCCTCCTCCTCCCTAAAGGAGGACTCTCCTCCCTAAAGGAGGACGATTGGCCACCTTACTGTATCACAACAATCGAAACATACATAAGCACTACTGAATAGCACGACACGTTCTGATTTTCTAAATGGAGTTATTCTGTTGATCTTCACCTCGAATTATAAATATAATGTGGAAAATCGTGAGGACAGGTCAATAAAAGTCGGTTATTATTATCATGCCTCTGTTTCGGTCATTCATCGACCATATCACTCAACATACTTGCAATTACAGCCCTGAAGTAGCCCAAATAAATGGCCGAAACGTTGGCATTGTAGTAATAACCGACTTTTATTGACCTACCTTCACGAATCCACACATTATAACTAAATGGTGTTACCTTATCTGGACCACCAGCTGTTGTACATACAACTTATACCATCTAGCGTTTACGTTTGCAACTTCATTTGATTACATGTTGACATAGGACATATTTTATAATATGTCGACAACTATCTACCATGCCATTGTCATGGCCATTTACTACCATCTCGACGAAAAAAAACTAAAATTCAAATTTTTGGCAGTTACGACCGTTACGACTATGTCAATGCCTCAATTCAGTGCATCTTTCTTATTTCGACTCTTGTCCCACATCCAGAGGAAACCCCTCATGCAATAAATCACTAATCAATAGAGACAGGATTTTTATGTAATTACATTTTTTTTGTCTTTCTACTTAACGCTTTAAAAATTGTAATCTTGGCGAATTGTCGCTTTTCTAACACAATATCAAAATTTTTCGTTACATATTTTTACATATTTGACACTTAATTACATATTTAATATATTTTGCCATTTTCACAAAATATTATTTTCATTATATCAATTTTCTTCAATTTTATTACGTAATTTTTATGAAAAGAAATATTTTCAAAACAGCAATTTTTCGTACATTATTACTGCATGCTGTTTACTCGAGATATACTACATGATGACGCGGTCGAGTGTACTCCCAGTCCGGCGCGCCTGCTTCAGTTAAACTCACTGTGAGGGGGAAGTTTACGTCAGTGACTGAAATCAGATTTACCTTAGGTGTGAAAAGTGTCACTTGACCCAACGTTTTGTGACCTTTAACGTGAATTCGAAACGTATGTATTACATTTAAAATTTCTTTACGAATATTTTTATAAATATAATTTCTTATTATGTAAATTTTCGTTTTGTAGTATATTTTAATATTACATATTATATCCAATTTGTCATTTTTATTACATATTCTTACTATTTTCATTACATATTTATGTACATATTTTCACCTTTCATACTACATATTTTTCCGGTCTCTACTAATCAATGTACTCGCCGCCTACAGCCCCACAGTCGTCGCCACCGCCCCCGCTGACACTTTCCCGCCGCTATCGTCGCTGATTGCCGAGCCTCTGCCGCGCCGCCCGCGCTGTCTTCGCCACCGCCATCGCTCACGCCGCCTCCGCCGCCGTCGCCGCCGCCGCCGCTTCCAGGAATCGCGCGTTGGGAACGGCGTGCCGCCGCATTCTCATGCGCGCGCGCGGCGGATCGCGCGTTTTTTCGCCGACGCGCCGCCCAGCGGGCGTCACGACGCCCGCGTCGCGCCCCGTCGACGTCACGCCGCCCGCCGCCCGCCTCGCCCGCCACCCGCCTCGCCCGCCGCCCGCCTCGCCCACCGCCCGCCTCGCCCACCGCCCGCCTCGCCCACCGCCCGCCTCGCCCGCCCCCCGCCTCGCCCGCCCCCCGCCTCGCCCGCCGCCCGCCTCGCCCGCCGCCCCGCCTCGCCCGCCCCCCGCCTCGCCCGCCCCCCGCCTCCCGCCTCGCCCGCCGCCCGCCTCGCCCGTCCGCCCGCCTCGCCCACCGCCCGCCTCGCCACCGCCCGCCTCGCCGCCCCCCGCCTCGCCCGCCCCCCGCCTCGCCCGCCCCCCCGCCTCGCCCGCCGCCCGCCTCGCCCGCCCCCCGCCTCGCCCGCCGCCCGCTGCCAGCTTTCAGCACCGAGAGCTTTGTTTGAGGCCAGCACGCGGCGCGGTCGCAAACCTATTCGCCAAAACCATGTAAACTTCCTGGCCCGTGTGTTTGTTGCGGCCTCTCGACATTCGTTCGCTGCGTTCCACTCACAATATGCCTTGCGTCCGATTCTGCGAATTTCATAAATCGAGATGTTTGAGGATTTCTAAACGATGTGTGGGTAAGCTGCCTTTTAAGACAGGTAATGGCAGTGAACCCTTGCTGTGTACAAACTTGAAGCACCAACAAGCGTCACAACGGTAGGGATTGTAGCTGACCAGTCTTCATCTGCCAATAGAATTTCACAAACCGTTAAGATGATGAGCGAGGTCTTCACCCTTTCTTCACATTCGTTTCCATGGATGAGATTGGTATAAAATAACAATAAAATATTAAGTAAAGTAAGTAATTTAATAAGTACTTTACATTATTATCTTCATATTATACATTTTGTTAATACAGTAAAATCTATCTAAACCGGAACCTGCACAAGCCGGAACCTTAACCGGAAAATTTCTCCGGCTCGTGAAATTAAATGGCATTTTTACACGGGAATAAAACGGAATCTGTCCAACGCGGAAATGGAACGGTTTTTTCATGTTCTGCAAGGCGAAAAAAACTTCATAAAACGGAATATCTGTTAATTTAATGCAGTTTGCAGAGAGTCGGGAGATACTCTTATTGGAATGAATGCATCTGCAAGTCTGTTTTAATATCTCTGCCTCGCGTTGACAATCGTAACCCCTTGACTAGAGCCGAATTGCTCAAGGCCATGCGAGGGTGTCAGATAGACCTATTCTGGGATTTCTCTAACTTTGCCTCTCAAGGCCCTTCTTCACAGTATTTCGCGTCATTTCTCAGTCGTGCCGCTAGATATCGCATGATCGCGACCGTATCAAGCAGCGCTTGCGATCATGCGACTTCTAGCGGCAGACCGGGAAAGACGCGAAATGTCGTGTGATACTCCATCGTGGCCTGTAGGTGCTTGAGAGGCAGAGTTAGAAAAATCGCAGTGTAGTACTCTGGGCTGCGACAGCATTGTGCGCTGAAAGAATCTGCGAGAAGTTCGGGTGCAGCCACTAGCCAGTGAGTGATGTGTTTTTATGAGTTTCACAAACCAGTTGGACAATTATTGAAAAAAAAAACATAAAACTACACATTAAAATTTTTCAACTTAGGAAAACAACTGAAAAGGTGTTAGTAAGAGAGAAACCCAAAACGCAAAACCTCTAGATTAATGTTGAAAAAAGTAACAATATTTAAATAAACAAGTAAAATATTGCTTTTTAAATAATTGTCAGAAATAATTATGTTTAATATTCATTTATTGGTGATTTCTTCCATAAATGATTTTTATGTTAGTATACGTTTTATAATTATAATAAAGTCATGTTACTAGTTTCAGGACAGAAATATCAACATAAAAAGTGTCATTAACGGACCATCTCCCATAAAACGGAAACCTCCCTAAACCGGAAAATTGTTTGTCCCAATCGTTTCCGGTTTAAACAGATTTTACTGTATTATTGTTTTTATTTACAAATAATAATATTGTGTGACATTTTATGACTATTATCTACAATAGCATTTTTCTAGCATCCCTGTTCAATATTTGCGTAATTGCGAGTGTGGGTGCAGTGCGGATTCGTCACTCACGATTAGACAACTTCCCGTGCACCAATTGAGATATATGATGTATCACTCGATGTCTCCTGGTGGAGACCAGAAGACCATTTATGGTCTCCTGGTGGAGAAAGGATAATTTGTTTTCAAATCCGGCTAGAAATGTCCAACACCGTGTTTTTGAGCTGCGATCTTATTGAGTACGGCGGGGATTAAACCGACGCTACCCAGATAGATCTACGTAGGGGGCTTTGCGACAAGTGAATTACGCGACTGATTTCATTTCATTTTCATCCGTTTAACCGTAGTTTTAAAATAAATTTTCAAAAACGTACGGACAGTATTGTTTTGGAACTTATTAATATAGCTATTTAGGTAGTGTCAAAAATCCTTCCGCCCTCGGGAGTGAAACCCTAGGACCTCCCGATCATAACCACTGCAGTGACATTAGTTGATGCTTGAGCCACACAAGCCGGTATGGCGCGTTCAGCATCGATTGGGGTGGTGAGAACGGGTGAGTTTGGAGCGGCGGTGAGGTCCGAAGAGTGACGGCTGTGAAGTCGGTAATGGCGGGGACAGTGCCGTCGGGGGCGGCAGCGACTGAGGCAGCAGCGACTGCCAGGAAGTAGGGGTAGGGGCGGTGAAAGCGTGCACTACGCCTCAAGTGAGCAATTGGACGCTCAGTAAGATTCCCTTAACGAAAAACCTTGAGGACAACCCCACATTATGGAGCTGTAGCATCTTTTACATAAAATGTATACTTTAATATGCATTACATGTGGCAAATGCTAGGGTTGTTTTATTAAGATATCCTAAAAAGAAATTTTGTATATGAGAAATCCAAGAAAAGCATCATGTACTGAACCAATATGGCCGCAGAAGCTTGAAATGAATGAAACGAATAGGAACATAAAAAATAATTAAATGTGGTACTGTAGCCTATCGTAAAAATGTTAACTCCATTCTCCAAAAAACTCTTTTGTGGAGAGACATACGCAGAGCACCGGTTTTCCTTTGTTGAAGGGCACAAGTAAAGCATATTCATTAATCGGTCTATACACTGTAAAGCTTGCAGACTAAGCTCGCGCCTATTGTAAGTCACCCATTTTTCACAATCTTGCTCCAATGACGGAACAATGCAGCGGAGACAGATTTGCACCGTGTAAGCAGACTCAAAAGCTCTAGGGCTATCGCTCGTGTTTGGCTACCTTAAGGTTTCCGCTTGGAACTGCCTGCCTGCCTATTCTACCTCGTCGTGGAAACTTCACGACGGAAAGTATGGTATGTTCTCTATTCTGCCATGAAAATATAACATGTATTTAACCAGCTATTATAATGATCTGGTGCTACGATAATCCCTAACTGACTCCCTCCACATCTCGCAACGAAGTAAAGACAAATGACAGATTTCTTCCTCATATCTGGAAGCCTTGAAACGTACTCCAGAATTGATATTACTACATACTGTACAGAGGCTGTGACAGAAACGGCACAACTAGGGAATGTGATGTGAGCAAAATGTATCTAAGATACCACAGACATACAACTCTGCGAAGAGGAACGCCGAACAAGGGGTACGGCAAGCCACTACACGCAGAACACACTTCCACTTGAGCTGAACGAGAAATGGTTCCTTTCAGTAAGCACCGACTTGGTTCTGGCAGAGTCCAAATGCAGGGCTATAAGAATTAAGACCTTTCTGTCAAAAATAGATACGAGAACAAGTGCATACGAGTAAATGCAAGTCGAAACGCAGCAAACAACAGGAATGAGTATCGCAACCAGTGTTGCCAGACGATCAAATGTATATCCCAGTACCAAACTTCAAAATCCTGGTACTTTCACTAAAATTCCTGGTACCAATGTCAATTTATTTAAATTCTGAAATTGTTCATATCTTAACTCTTATGTTTCAAACGCGTACAAGTTCGTTAAACGTAACTCAATATCGATTCATTTTTATAAAATGAATCGATATTGAGCTAAGTTTAAAGAACTTCTATACGATACTTCTATACGACAAGCCAAATGGAAGATGGTTCTGTGTCGAATGGTCATGTCAATTTCTACTGTAACACGTGCTAGAAAAGGACCATCCTATGTCACTTTAATGTTTGACGGGAATTTTTTTCACCAATCTCATCGTTACTTCTAATATTGGTGATAGTGTTAAATTATTGAAAGAAAAGATTATACGAGTCTTAAATCGTACATCATCAATGACCATATATATGAAAACCCTGCTATTTAAGCGTACCAGGATGCCTTCATCCTGATACAAGGTATCTTTATTAAAATCCTGGTAAAAAAAAACAGGATCCTGGTACGTCTGGCTTCACTGATCACAACTCATTTCAGTGAGCGATAAGCAAAAATGGATTTGGTGCAGAAACTTTCACTAGAAGGCAACCGAACAATAGTCCCCAATCACTTGCCGATGATTTGAAGATGTTTGAAACCTCTAATGCGAAAATACTTTGGAGTTTCACGATCAAGGCAGACCATCGTCAGATTCTAAAATATGTAGATTTCATCGACTATGATGAGAAGCAGGAAAGTAAACTGGACGAGTTCAGAGAGGAACCGAAGAATATCTGAATTTGGAAATTCTTTGGAAAGTTAGATCATGGTTATCCTAATAGTAAGTGCGATTCTAGGAATAGAGTTCTGAGATAATATCGGAGTTCCATTGGCGACTTCGTAAGCGTGTCGACTCAACTCACATCCTGCGTAGGTAGTATCTCTGAGTATTCTAGGTTCTTGGATAGCACTCAACGGCGGAAGAGAAGTAACCAGAAGAGAAAACAGAAGATAGTGTATTCATAACTTTATAATAATAGTATAAAATAATTTAGGACTTATTTACCAGTCGAATTAGCTCAGAGCCAGCATTGACACTGTCTATGCAGCGACTTTGACAGAGTGATCTCAATGTTTAAGTCCTAGGGAACGAATTTTCGACATTTCTATATAGCTAGGTCGAATTCATCCGCCTGCTGGAGGAGAATACTAGTGGTCAGCTGCTCTGATCGGTTTGCTTAATTTCTCCGTCCAATGCCAGGAGAATATCGGAGCAGTACCTTAATCAGGCGAACGCCGGAGTCATGGACCGCGCGCTATCTTCCCTTGCTCTTCCTTATATTCTCCTCTTACCACAAACACACACACACATACACACACACATACACACATACTCACACATACACACATACACACACATACACACACATACACACACACATACACACACACATTTACACACACATTTACACACACATTTACACAAGCTGGAGAGTAACACCATCCCCTTCCTTAATGGCATTCACTACTCTAACGGGGTGGTCATAGCGGTTAACGTGCCCGAAATCAGCAATCAATCTCTCCATTCAATCTCCTACAATCCTACGTGGGGAGGAATTCATTCTGTACTTCTCCTCCCCCAAACTGGCATACGCAGGTGGGAAAGAGGGCAACAATGACAATGGCTTGAATAAGGCTGGGGATTAACATCACAGACCAACAGTGAAAAATCATCAGAAATAAACATCATCAGCATTTTTGTGATTAGATGGTTTTAATATTGGGAATGTGCAAATTATCCCCTAAAACAAAGACTTACTTAGTCAACAATGAAAAAAATTCAGTAAAATAAATATGTGAGATTCACTAAGTGTCACGCCCTGATTCTTAATATGTGCTTAGATTTTCACTAACACGAATAGTTTTCTGAGATAGGACGGTGTTTTTTATGAGAAGCCCCAACGACAAAGCTGTTCCTTCGGGAGCGGCTGTTGCTGAGGATGAAATGAGGTTTTGTTTTGACTAGCGAATATCAAAACAGAAAAGAAAGCGTTTATAGGTGTGTGTATTTGCTGGATAGTTGCGTGTTGTCAATAAAGCTTTCTCCAATCTCGCCTGGATATACGATATCAATATAGTATAGTGTTCTTTATGGGTATATCTTTGCTATATATTCGTGTGTCATTAATATTACTATCCAAAGGCGTTGAAAGTATAAAAGTAATCCAACTCATTTCGATACGTGTGTGGTTTCTTCAAACAAAAAAGTCAGTGGCTTGGAATTATCCTAGATATAGAAAAGATGTATTATCTACACTTTGGTTGTGCACGAGGAGACCAAGACAAATATTGGTCTCCCCACAGTATTTGTTCGGCGAGTTCGAATGGATTACGTGACTGGTTGAATAAACGAAAACGTTCAATGTCACCTGCAATACCGATGCAAACCAAAGGACCGTGTTGATAATTGCTATTTTTGTTGCAACCCTATTCAAGGTTTTTCGTCGAAAATGAAGCAAAAATTTTGTATTTTTCTATGCCATCAGCAAGCAGACCAATTCTCCGCGACGTGTTTTGCAAGTTCCCGAACCCTCAGACGAAGGAAAGGCGCACTTTCGAAATATAAAAAAATGAGAGGATTTGTGCAGTGACGAGTCGTCCCTCGATGATGGTTCACGCCTTTGAAGAAATAAATTAATTTACAACTAGTGGTGCTAAAACAGCATGTAGTTTCTGGTCCGTATTTTCACGCACAATTATGCAAAAAATATAAATATAAATTTTCTATCTTTAGTATTTTAGTTGTTGGAAGACGCCGAAAAAATTTTGAACTTTTGCAATTGCAGACGGACGGACACACAGACGGACGGACACACAGACGGACGGACGGACACACAGACGGACGGACGGACACACAGACGGACGGACGGACACACAGACGGACGGACGGACACACAGACGGACGGACGGACGGACGGACACACGGACGGACGGACACACGGACGGACGGACACACGGACGGACGGACACACGGACGGACGGACCACCGGACGGACGGACACACGGACGGACGGACACACGGACGGACGGACACACGGACGGACGGACACACGGACGGACGGACATACCGGACGGACGGACACACGGACGGACGGACACACGGACGGACGGACGGACACACGGACGGACGGACACACGGACGGACGGACGGACACACGGACGGACGGACGGACACACGGACGGACGGACGGACACACGGACGGACGGACGGACACACGGACGGACGGACACACGGACGGACGGACACACGGACGGACGGACACACGGACGGACGGACACACGGACGGACGGACACACGGACGGACGGACACACGGACGGACGGACACACGGACGGACGGACACACGGACGGACGGACACAGAGACGGACGGACACAGAGACGGACGGACACAGAGACGGACGGACACAGAGACGGACGGACACAGAGACGGACGGACACAGAGACGGACGGACACAGAGACGGACGGACGGACAATCGTTTTGTCGTCATTCGATTTTTCGCTATCAAGGACCCTCAAAACATGGATTCTGGCTACACCACGTGATAGAGGATTTTTTTCTAAATTCAATTGGATTTTTTTCCATTTGTTTGTTACCAGGACCATGTTATAAGATTTAACTGTTTCTCAGTATACGGACCGAATGTTTTCTGCAATAACATTCACAGTATCTCCAGGGAACTGCAGTAAGAATATAACACATCAGAATGGCCTCTCTTTATCGTATCTTCCCAGCTACGTTTGAAAGCAGTTTGTTTACACAATGGGAATATAAAATCTTTCATTTCCATTGTACATTCAGTAGACTTAAATGAAAACTACGAAGACATGAAGGTATTACTGGAAGCTATTAATTACAGTAAACACTAGGGGAAAATGTGTGGAGACCTAAAAATCAATGTTATGTTGTTGGGTATGCGAGGAGGATTTTCAAACTTTTGCTGCTTTTTTATGTTTGTGGGACAGTCGCTTACAACACAAGAGCAAACAAGCTTGAGAACAAAGAGTTTCTTACGAGCCTGGAAAACACAGTTTTCTCAATATTCTTCTCGTTGATCCCAGCATATTTCTCCCTCATTTCCATAATTATAAAGGTTGGATTAATTGTTTGGTGAAGATGGTTGGTAAGGGAAACTCCGGAGCATTTCAGTATCTCTGTGAAAAATGTCCAAAAGTCGGCGCAGCAAAAATGAAGAAAGAAAGATTCCGAATTCGAGAGATCTTAAAAGCTCATGCAGACATTATAACTGGTCGTGATAATTTACAAGATGATTTAAACACTCTTGTTACTTGGCACAATAATTGGCAAATCAAGATTAATAGTCAAAAATCTCAAGCAAAAATATTTTCTTTAAAACGAATCTCTCCAACTTATTCACTTATTATTAACTATAAAGCAATTTCTTGGATTTCTTACCAGACCCCAATTACGTATCTTGGATTAAACTCGATACTAAACTAACGTGGGAACCACACATTACATCAATAATACATAAAACGAATGTCAAGCTTTTAAAATTATACCCATTTTTGAAGAAAAATTCTCATTTTCTTTAGATTCAGCTTTATGTATATTTAAATATATAATTCGCCATCATTGACATATGCGTGTCCCATTTAGGGTGGTGCAGCGAAATCGCATATTCAAAAACTAGAGGCTATACAATATAAATATCTTAGAAAAGCATTGAAAGCACCTTGGTTTATAAGAAACAATCAAATATTACACGAACTCGGTATTCTGTCTCTAAAATCCTGGATCCTTCATCTCTCAAATAAATATTATACTTCCCTATTTCTTCTCCTGCTTATACATCTTTTCAACTTGGAAAAACAGCTAATCCTTTCCCGGGAATCAAATCACGCTATTCAAAAGACCGTTTACATCCTCCATAGTTAACTTATTTCATGTAACTATTATTTACTGTAAAAAAAATTATATGTATTTTGTACTATTTATAACCACAGTTTATTGTGTTATAAGATCATTGTGTGTTCAAAATCAATAATACCTATACTTATCAGTAACATGTTAGAGGTTACTTTAGAAGTTTCTCCTCAAATTGTACTATGTTAATGTAAAAATTCACACACTTGAAAGACAAATTTTTGTCGAACAAGTATAAATAAATATATTTTTAAAAAAATTAAAAAAAAGAGAAGACTTCTTAAAAGAAGTTGCGTTAACACAATCGATGACTCGAGAAGAACAAGATGCCTGAACAAGTTTTCAGTGTGTGTGGACATTTCCTAGGGGTAAACAAATCTTCAGATTGTGTTAATAGAATCAAGAAACTTTTGTGTAGATTTCAAAAACTGGGCTGTAAAATGTCACTCAAGTTACTCTTTCTGATTTGTTCCCCGATAACCTCGGTGACGTGAGTGATGATTAAGGGACAGATTTCAGTGAAATGTCATTTCTTTTCACTTATAACAATGCCTCTTTTATAGACATTAATTTTATGTTATGACAAAAGGAAATGACCAATTTTAAATGGCAATTTTTTGTATTTTTGTTCGAGTTCGACTAATAAGTTATTTTTACCTTTTCCCGTTATTTTCAAAGCATTTTTTGCTGACTTCGTCGATTTTAATACCATTTTAATGGTATTTGCTTCAAAGAATATTTATGAGATGCAACAAATGTTCTCCACAGAATTTCTAAGCGGCCTGTTCGGTTTCTTCGCTCATAATTTGTTATGTCAGCCTTTGTGCGTATGTAATCTCAGGTTCTTGTGACGCCCATCAGGACCATTGTCGGTTTAGCCGATTTCGCGACAACTAAAAACAGAAAGAACAGTCCAAACCAAAAACTTGCAAGTCGAGTTCATTTGAACGAAAGGAAGAAGTATCGATTACATCCGTATCATATCCAACACCTTGAGTTGTTCATCTTAACTGATCAAATATTTTACGTCACTTTTGTTTGCTTTTAGGAAAATTTAAAACATTTCAAGAGCATTTTATTCATCATTTTTTGTGATGTTTTAGGTGATTAAAATCCGCTCCTAGTGACGAACAAGGTGAGCGTTTCCACTAAGACATCTGAACAATGGAGCAAAGCTACCAATGTTTCTGGAATGATTCCATGGTGGCATATTACTACTGGAAGTTACGCCCAGAAGATCCTGAAACAGTTCACCAGAGACGTGGGAGTTTATCACTTTTCTGAGAAAGCTTAACTATCACAATTTGTAAGGGAATGGAATACGGCCTATAGTTTGTGTAATAAATGGATGTTGTAGAAACATGGTGGGTGATGGCGCAAATCTGAACGCATAACCGTAACCTGTGTTAAAAACTAATTTAGAAATATCCGGAAAGAAATATTAATAGTAAGGTGAAATGTTTTACATATGCACACGTGATCAGTCACTCTCAACGATAAAACACATCAACTCAAAATACTTTTATTTTTTATTGGCATCTTATTATTTGTTATTGCCTTCGATGCGAAGATCGATAAGCACTGCCTAACTCACCTGCATCGAGAGGATCGTGGTTATTGGGGAAATATGAAATCAGTTGAATGATGCTACATGTTCTCTTACACAGAGAATTATGGAAGGAAAATATGAAAATACATTTAGTCAGGTTAACATGTAGCTCATTCGTATATAAGTAAATCTGAATCTTTAAAATTAGATAAAAAATAAAATCTTGTATGTACCACGAGTGTCCACTGGTTCTATTGATCGACCGGCGACAAAATGCCCTTAGGCCAACAGTTCTTCGGCTTTTTGTCGCCGTCCGATCACTAGAACCTTAGGTGCATAAATAATAACTAATAGCAGAGGCGGGATTCAGGCCCCCCCCTGAATCCCGGGGGGAGCAACTGCCCCCCCCCAATCTTCGGACAAATTTTAAAAAAACTATAATTTTATTTCGCGGATCTTCAAATTTATATAAAAAGATTTACTTGGTTCTGTATTTTGAGGAGAAATATAATAATGTTAATAATTATTATATTTATTAAAGTATGTAATAATGATTATAATAATAATAATAATAATAATAATAATAATAATAATTGAGCGAACAATAATTTTACTAACCTAGGCTAATAACATACATTAATAAATTGGTGAACTTTAGTCCAGTATTATGAAACGCGCGGGATAATGTTCAGCTGTATTTTGAATATCCCATATTAACACATCCTCTTTCAATTATATTTTGCTTTGAAACATTATTTACTTGGAAATTAAACGGTTTCATGCCTAAAATCATGAGTCATAACTAGACCTTGGATTTTAGGACAAGGGTCTATTTAGTTCCTTTAGGATGTGAAAAATAATTGCAGATGTTTTCGAATCATGAGAGAATAGATCTAATGAAAGCGTCTAATAGCGCCTAAAACGTTCTAAAAGCGCGGTTGATGCCTATTTTAATGTTTTTGCCTAAAACTGCTTAAAACATGTGATTTTCGAGAAGAATCATATTTTAAATACTAAATTTTGAAATTCGTTTTGCAGAAACGTAAAAACTTTTCAGAAATGCAAATATTGTGTGATTGAATACGCAATCGACATCGAACCGAAATCTTTCACCCAAAATACCGAACAAAAGGTTCCCTGAAATTCAACATAATTAAGATGTTTCACGCTCGTCTCGTATCAGCACGCACTTCTTGGGCAATTGCACCCATTTCTGGTGCGGCTGCGCTGTTGACAGGTTTAGGCTTATTGCCGCAGCGGGTCATCTGCGAAGTCCAGGGGAAGAAAGACAGGTCAGGAAAAAGCCTTGTCGGACAGGCGTAGATTACAAAAAAAGGCGAATAGTTAAATGGGTCGTATGGTGCAAGTTTTTTTGGTAAAAATACTTTTTCCTGCATAATAAAAATTACCTAATTTAATCCTCTTGAGATCAGTTCTAGATATCAGAAATATAACTTTTTCATGTCTATGTTTTTGCCTAATATTAAGTGCCTAAAACGTCGATTTTAATAGCTATTGGTGCCTAATTTCGCAATTTTGGTGCCTACTTTAGGTGCCTAAATCAAATATTTTGGTGACCAAAATTCCGTGGTCTAGTCGTAGCACTCAAATTTTATTTCTCAAAAAGAAAGATGTTTCCCGTTTATTATAGATATAGATAGAGGTAAAGGTGGTGATATGAGCGATTTATATGATATGAGCCCCCTTGGTATCTTTTCACACATAGCAAATATTCTAGCAGGAACGATTTTAACAACTAGTTTAATTATTATTTTTGCCATCATAGTTCTGTGGTTCAATTGTAAATGAGAGCTGATGTGAAACAGAGGTGTTCGTGCTTTCTCGGTTCTAAAAGCTTTGGAAGGCAAGTTTTAGCTTTTAATTACAGTTTGAGTTTTCTTAGACTGATTCTTAACGAATGAAATACAACATGTTTTAACCCTTTGACTTCCAACTGTGTTAATCTCAAACTTACGCTGCCAGGCCACGCCCGTTTTTTCGCTACTCTAAATTTCATACGTTGTGCATCATAATTATACATGTGGCCTCTCCTTGTGGGACAAATCTGAATCAATTTGATACTTATGGCAGTCTTAAACATTGTTTTTATGCATGCAATCTGTAATTTCGAACTATCAAAGACCGGTTTTAGCTTGCAGAATTTTAATACGGCGATTGTTGTAAAATGAGCCCCGAACTATGATGCGTATATGAGCCCCAAACTTAAACTGGCATTACAACGAGTGTCCGTACTATTTTTGTTTTAGATGCCACCAATGATCTAGGGCCAAAACAAAAAGGAACTAGTGGAGATACGTAATGGCACAGACTTTCTAGTTAGTTTCCTAATTTCTTTGGTCGGGGCTACCTTTTCGGTCGTACTCCATCCTTTTGCCAGCTATTATCTATCGCATATTATCTATCGAATATTTTTTCACATTTCCTCAATTTTTCGGTTTCCTAATGGCAGAATCGAAAAACTACTTTAAGAATGTTATTGAAGACTAAACCTTCGTCCTATATGGAAATTTTCGTTGAAAAACTTGGTGCCGTTTTTACGAAAATGGCGTTTAAATGTTACTATAAATGCGAAATTTGAAGCTCTTTCTCACAGACAACTATTGCGATTTCGAAAAACTTTATTGAAAGTCGTTTGAATCACTGCCACTCACAAATGCAATAATGCACACAAATCGCCGAAAATGTGCATATTAACAGCGTGAGAGATATTTAAAAAAAATTGCATTTGTGTAATTTTTGAAGAAACAAAATAATACAGCAAAAGGAATTTTCGGTCTTCTTAAACAGTGCAATTGCATTATGCACACAAAAAGTCTCAAGAAAAAATTTGGAGCCGTTACTGCGAAAATGGTGCTTTCATTTTCACCAAACAAATGTTGAGTTTTCGAGAAACTTTATATAATATAATGTAAGGCACATGCACTCATAAATGCAATAAAATGAACAAATAGCTTCTAATGTAAATATTAACGACGTAAGAGACAACTAAAAAATACATTAGTGTAATTTTTGAAACAAAAACAACAAAAGAATAGAGCAAAATAGAGTCTATGTCATCTTATAGAGTACATTAAACGCTATACGTCCCAAAAGTTAAAAGAAAAAATCTAGAGCCGTTTTAGAGAAAGTCTGTTTGATATTTTTTTAATATTACACATATTGGATGCAATATTCCGCGAAAACTAATAAAATTTTCAAGAAAAATGTTCATGACCTAAACGAAAGAACTAATTATGAAGAAAAAAAATTATTTGAAAGAATAATCTCTATCTTAATTTTGTAGTTGCAGGAATACGCCGAAAAAATATCAGTCTCTTGCAACTATCAAAAACTCAGATTTATCAGTGAAAATCGGACCTATGCCGTCTTTATACATGTATTTCACTCTTTTCACAAGAAATTTAAAGAAACGATTTGGAGCCTTTTTTTAAAGATGAAGATATATTTGTTTTAAAAAATAATTTAATTCATTTTTTAAATTCGAAATAAAAGAGGGGGCTCATATTATTACATTGCACAGTAGATTGCATTTGAATTAAGAATAAGATTTAACTAATGTAGATTTTAAATATATATCCTACAGTTATGTATAAACATTTGTCATCATATTAAAGAATAAACCTTTTCGATAATAATAATAATAATAATAATAATAATAATAATAATAATAATAATAAACATTTTCGATATATACGATTCACTGAGAAACATGTATCGTTGAATTTACAGTTCGGGCTGTTGAAATAACAATGAGGATTGTCACCTCTGTATTCAACTAATCTAATTAATAATATTCAATAACAATTAATAAAATAATTAACAAAACTGAAAACGGTGTATATAATTACAGCACAATTAACTTAAAGCATTAATATGAACGAATATTTTCGTGTTTATAATAGCGCCCAAATTTGCCCCCCCCCCCCAATGAAAGATCCGAAATCCCGCCTCTGACTAATAGAGAAGTCGACACATAACTCGAATAAAACCTCCTCCATAAAAAAGTTATAAAATAGCAATTAAAACTTATATAATGTAAGTTAATCTACAAATCACATGGTCCAGCTAAATATTTGGTATAATGATTTCACTATTAGAATGCAAAAGAAACTGATACCTTCCTTCTTTAATACAGAATATACTTATGAAGTCTGAGAAGCTAATTCAGACTAAGCTTACTTGTGAAGCTAATTCAGACTGGGTTTACTGCATCAAAGGTGTTAGGGTTTAAGTTTATTAAGAATACAATTTGACATAAGACAACACTCAACTCTAAAAGCACCAGAATGCCTACTTAGCAGATCTCTAGCAGTTTTGGGACTTATCCTTCTGAATAAATAATCAAGTCAAATTCATCAGTAACATAAATTTGAAGTGAACACATAAACTTCTTAAAAATGTTGGGGAATGTTTATTTAAAAAGTTGCCTCAAAGTACCGCCCCTTCCCCTTACAGCTTTCTTCCTTGTAGTTAGGGGGAAGGAAATCACTTGGGAAGACTGAGAGAAGCTTACGATTGTATACAACGGGTGGGATAAAAAAGAGTAATATTTTAATACACACGAGCCTGAAAATCATCGATATATAATCACAATTCATTGTCAACATTAAGTTAAACATATTTCTGAAATGGAAGTGTTTAATATTTATCAAGATCTGAACATGCATCTTATAAGGAGCTATGAATATAAATCCTACTGATCATAATTTTAAAAAAAACGTAATGCACCAGGCTATAATTACAATCGATTTAAATATTTTTGTGAATTTAGGACAAATCTTTGTGTATAAAAACTCTTCGAAAGTTTGCTCTATTGGCTTCGCTAGCAATAGCCTCACAATCACATGTTTTATTGAAGAGGAAGTATCGGATGCTTTCAATGGATGAAAATAGAACTGACTCAATGAAATAATGAACAAATGACTGCAGATAAGTGTTAATTCTATTTTTATTATTATATTAAAATTTGGTATTTATACTATAAAACCGGTAAATATTAGCAAGTACAGTAATCCTTCAACATTCCCAGAGAGTTAAGTTCCCAAAAAGCATCGCGAATGTCAAATCCAGGAATATTAAGTATCTTTTAATGAAAAAACGTGGTTTAGGTTCCTGGATATCGAAAAACTGTTTGAAAAAGAAAGAAAAAAAAAACAACTGCAGTAGAACTGAACACTACTACAAACAGAATTTACACTTAACATCCCAAAGGGAAGAAATAAAATAATATTTGAAACTTATTTCGAAGTTGAAAGTGATTCTATATAGGATTTGGTTGTTTTTTTGTTTCATCACCCTCCTGATTCTAATATCTAAGTGTGGATGTGTTGCTGCTTCTGTTTCTCTCTTAAATTTCGAAATAATTTCCTGTTCAGATTATATTCAAATGCTCTTTCCAACAGAGCTTGTTGAAGTTTTAGAACGCCATTGACAGTTCTAACATTGAAGTTGCTCCGGACACAGTTTCGCTTCCGTTAGTTCATTATTACGTTCGAGGTTTTTTTCGCTAATTATTTCGCGAAGCTACTCTTCAGTGAAATCATTACAATGAGAGATACCCAGATCCTGAATGGATTTTCTGTTTGTGTGGACGTAACCCTTACCTCCAACTTGATGCGACTGAATTCAAATATTTTACAAATTTGTTTTTATATTGAATTGACATTCCAAATTTGACATTTTTGAAGAACGTGATAGTTTGAGCTTCGGTGTCCAACAAGTTCGGTTCCCAGATGACGCTGATAAAGGAAATGAAATGTGTTCGCTTTAAAAAAATGTACGACTAAAAGACGCACTCGCGAATGTTCAAACTGGTAGCATTTCTCTAATTGCGAATGTTCGGAACTCACGATTAGAGAATTCGCGAATGTCGAGGGATTACTGTAAGAAAACATTTGCAGCCCACTACCTTTCCCTTAAAGCAAAGAAAAAAATCACTAAAATTGGTAGAACTCGAAACAACTTTCTGAACGAAAATTCTCAGTATTTTAAATATAAAAGTGATGCAATTTGCAAAATGGTCGAAGATTTAGTGAATATCGGAAGTACAGAATATAAATTTACATTATTATATATGAGCAAAAAATTCCAAGAAAAAATGTTTGGCCATTTCCTACAAAATTTTGAAAATGTCACAGGGACTTCATGTGAAGTACCCCAAAAATTTTCCAATTTTTTATTAAAAGTACCCAAAATTTTTATAAATTTTTTTCCTCGGATAACGTGGAGAACGCTTAAAACATGGAGCAGACCTATTTTTTGTTAAAATCTATGAATTTGTGACAATTGCTAATGTTCAATATTTTTTCAGCCATTTCCTACTCCTATTGAAAATAGAGAGTTTTCTTTTTCTAAAATACCTGTTGCTCAAAGATATCTTGAGATTACGTCCTGTACAATTTAAATATATGATTCGTTTTATCGTACTTTTGGGGAAAATACAGATCATTTTTAAACAATTTCCCAAAACTTTGGGGACTTTCCAATTTCTTTCTTTAATTCTTTCCCCCTGGATAGAGTAAAGGACACGTAAAGACCGCGCATGTCTCATTTTAGTTTAATTCACTGAATTTCCACTGAACTCCCTGCAAAGTGCAAAAGCGTTAAATAATACAGGAAAGTATGTTCTGTTGTAGCACCCCTTTTCTACTACAACGTTTCCTTAGTAATTTGAAAATCCCAACCTCTGAGCTGCAAGGAACGGTTCTGGGCCCTGCACCCCTGTGGTTAAGAGGGAGGGGGGGAGGGCGGAGGGGAGCTGAAAATCGTTTGATCGCTCGGGCGCGGATGGAAAATGACGGTGCCAATGAAGGAGAAAGGAAACGTGGCTGGGGCGGCGTGGCGTCGCCGAAGTGCGTCGTCATCTCCCGGTGATTGATTGGCCTCGACTTTTGTCCAAAGTGCTGAGCAGTCCCGGGCGCTCCTCTCCTTTTCTCGTTTCGGCTGCAGGTGATGGACCCCGCATCCACACGCCGTGGACGAAAACGAACTGCAACAAACTCCCCTCTTCTAGAAAAGCAGGCATATCATGTCTCTGCTTTATCTCTAATGCGCAGTTGAAACCTGAAGAGGAAATGAGCTCCCAAATCAGCAAATGAAGTAAAATAGGAACGAGATTTATCCACTTCGATGGTGTGACGGTTAGCGTGCCGGACTGTCATACCCAAGATCGCGGGTTCAAACCCGATCGAAGCCGTGGATTTTTAAGGGCGTACGCCTTCCGCGGAGGGGAAGTAAAGCCGGCTGGCCCATGTTAGTAGATTTACTTGCATGTAAAAGATCCTCAAGCCTAAATGACGCCTCTGAGCTAAATTCAAATCGCCTGTTTCGTCGCCCGAGATAATACCTTCTTTCTCCGCTAGGTGAAAGGAGCGTAGTAGAAATTTGCGTGGTCAGACGGAAGAGCGGGCCTGATGGCCCGAGTCTCGCCACGTAAAATAAGGCATTAACTAACTAAACTAAACTAAACTTCTTCGTTACCTGGATCCGGTAATGATTTTTCTTTCAAAAAAATCGCCGATTTCGGTGCACGATTACAATACTCAACGTATTTCACGATTCTTACGTAGCGAGACGAGGAAGTAAAACGGATTGACTTAGCTCGTCTAGATTATTGGGTGATGAGCGATTAGGTAGTAATCAATTATATTCCTCTGCTTAACCCTCCGGCGCGCCGCGCGGGCGCGTAGCGGCACTCAGTGCCGCATTCTTACATTTTTGTTGATTTCGTCTAAATTATTGGTGTCGCGCTATTGAGCTAGCAGTTATTCTTCATTCATTATATTTTCAACCTGATGGCACTCAAATTACGATTTTAGATACTGCCGATCTAATGATTCATTAGTAATTAGAAATCTGCAAGGGTTGCGACACTGCGTACCGCACGAGCCTTGTCGTGTAAGTATAGTATTAGCGTATTTTATCCATTAGAATTCTTATTGCTTTTTTGTTATTGAGCTTTATGACACACACTTTGAAGTACTGGCTACTAATTCAAATTTAGATGCGTTGTTTTTGAAGAAACGATAGAAGGAACGTTTGCACCGAATTCATTCCGCGACTTGTAACCACAGTTGTGCCGTAGACTATAATTTTACGTTTACGCGTGTTTTCTACACGTCATCTACGTGTAGTCTACGTGACTCTTTTTACGTGTAGACTACGCAGACAATGCAATCTGTGTAGACTTAATTTTTTCACATCAAATAACCAGAAAAAGTTTATAATAAGTAGTAACAGTAGAAACATGTTTTAATGTAATTAAATATTTTCAGTTCAGTAACTCGTACAAAATGTACCATTCCTGATGAAGAAATTACAACCTACGTATACATTTCAAGAAACCAGTGCGGACTTGTTCCAACTTGCACTCCTTTAATACTCCCTCAGTGCTTTGTCGTCTTGGAAAGCTGTTCTCTGCAAGGTTTGTAGCTGGCAGTTCTCGCCACGCGCGTGCCTGCCTGTCACATGTTCCGCCGCAGTCCGAACTCCCAAACCGGAACTTGGCCACGTGGGGCGGAGGCGGTGCGATTCCCGGAAGGACCCTCGCGCACTCGCCCACTCGCCTCCCACGCGGCGCGCGCGGCGGTCGCCCGCTCGCTTTTTGCCCTCCGCGAACCGGCGCCATTTTGTTCTTCGCCCTCGGCCTCCTGCGACACCAAATTAATTCATCTCATGATCTGTCAGGCTTTTTTAATACTGTAATCCGGGATGGCTTTGTGCCACTTTGGGAAGATTTTAGTAAATACCTTGTTTATTTTTTACGTAATTAACAAAGTTATAGAAGTATATTTATTAATTTGATTATGTGTTTATCCATTACATGCCTCGCAAAGGGCAGTTGGTATCCTAATACAGCGTAGTTAAATTCTACAAGGTTTCCCTTGTAGTTCGGTTTTACAATCCTTATTCTTGTAGATGTGTTTCTGGTTTTGTTTTACAATTGCAATTTCATCACAATTTTAAAACCTTTTATTCTAGTAATAATTTATATTCTGGATGTTAATTTACTGATATAATGAGACCTAATGAAATTTGTCTGGTTAAGCATATTTACAATTTTTGTTGTGTTTACTTTCTCGGAACGGAGTAGAGCGAAAGTTGAATGCTACGCGAAAAAAACAGCGAATTTTTACACAAAAGTATATCTTCTCATTCCATACATGCTCCTCCTGATTTTAACAGGAAAGGTTTATGCAGAAAATGAAGTATTGTTCATTTCAATTGCATATAAAAGTATTGATTTTAGAATTTTAGGTCATAAATGCATATTTTTAAATCATATTTCAAGCTTTTTAGGGCATAAAATCCTCTCCCTAGAACTAAATATAATTTAATTTTAGCATAATCTAAAAATAAAATAAATTATATTTTGTAAAAATAAAATATATTTTGGCTTACCTAATTTGAATAAAAATGTATATTTTTTCCTTAATACTAAGTTATGTTTTGATATTTTGTTAACCCACCATTCATGCTGTAACGTCCGAATCGTCAGAGAGTCACAGATACGTCATTGAATTCCCGTCGATCGCGTTTTCTTATGAGACATAGTAGTTAACAAGAATAACAATTAATGACAAGACTTCCGTCATACAGGTTCACAAGACATCCAAACACTATCAAGTTATTTTGCTAATATCTCGTCAAATCATGCACACTATTGCATAAAACCCACAACCTGGGGTACTGAGAATGTCCTCGAGCTAGTCTCCACAACCTCTGAAAGCATTCTGCTTATTTATCCAGGGTCTTCTAAAATGATCCTCCATTGCTAGGAGGAGACAAATAATAATCCACTACATTACGATACTTTATTTACAAGGTCGAAGGAGACTTCTATACATTGCTCTTCATACGTACAATTCAATTTGATTATTTCATTTTTCGCATGCGACTTTGCAGACTCATCGGTGTCTCCAGATTTCCTCATTCACACTGGTATTAACTTATCGTAAAATTATTTTAATTCATGAATTAAATCACTTTTAGAATCGTCATCTATTGTTTCTTTCATTATTGTATCCAACACGTAATTTCAAGGGAATAAACTCGACTATATTTTATTTCATGGAATTCTTTTGGAGACAACCTAAATATATGTACGTTCTGTATTTCCGTGAAAAATATCACTAAAAGTTCGCTAATAATCTTTGGAAAGAAGAAAATGTTGCAATTTTGTTCCCTTCCTTCAGTGTCAAATGCGATTGCCTTGACAGGGGTAATAGAAAAACGAGGAATATTGGATTCTGGTCGTTGAGAAATAAGAAAATCTTGTTTTTCGTTTCATGAGAAATGAAGGAAATTAATTTGGTTTTTTAGACATCTTCCAGGCAAAAGTAAGAATACATGTAATATTCTACAGAATTAAGATATAAATGAAATTGATGGAAAACTGGTCGTGACCACACGACAATTTCACATCAGGCGGGTCATTCTCGCAGTGTTGTATCTACATCAACAGGAACGGTGTCGAAGTGTGAGTTCATATCTCTGGAGATGGAGGTCCTACGGACATGTGTGAAAGATGTGTTACTCAGAATGCAAATGAAATCAGAAAAAAAAGGCGTACCAACGACCAAATTTGGGAAGTTCAGAAAGTGATAAAAACTACGAAGCTTTAGTTTCTAGTGTTCGGTTTTGTCAATACCAAATGAATAGCTTAGCGTGGTGCTTTGACCGGGTATTTCCATGTTTGTTAGTTACGTAATAGAAATGAGTTTTAAAATTATTTCAGTTGCTCCGCTCTTCCATTTTCAGGCAATGAAAGTTACATATAAATCTGTGGAATAAAATAATTGTTTAAATTTTTGTTTCATTTCAAACTTATGTTTAATTATTGTAAATCTGAAGAAGTGGGTCGTAACAATTCATGAATATACCTGAAAGTGTAATTTATAGCGTTTCACTAATCTACTCGTAGATGCATTGACACCTTCGATAGGACACATTTTTATAGAATTCTTCCAGAAGATATGTGTTAGAAGGAACCGACTAAGAATTATGTCAATCGATTTCTCTTGTGCAAAGAAATCGAATGAGCTATTGAACCCCGCGATATGTGTCGTGAACTACCAAAAACTTTTTAATTGCTTAAAATCACAAAAAACACGATTTTAGAGAAAAATGTCTGAATGGATGCACAAAAAACTGATCAGTTCCCCAACAAGAGGACGAGACGCTTCTAAAGACGTTTCATTTGTCTCGATTGGAGAAGCGGAAGTGGTCTAACCGCAACTGACAGATGACTGACGAACGGATAGATGCACTCCCTATTGGCAGCGATGACCCATGTGAAGTTTCGAGGTTGACGTATTGATTGTTAGTGATTCCGGGCGCGTCTGAGGTCATTAGTTCCGTAAGTGTAATTAATTTTTTTCATCGGGGGGTGGGTGGCAGTGATCGTTCCCCACTGGATGGCAAGATCCAGCTCCGACCTGCCGTCGACAAGCGGGGTTTTCCCCGCCCAGGTATCTCCCACAGCGGGGCACCGCTCCAGCAGGGACAAGCTCTAGGTCCCCTCTCAGTCTCCCGGTATGTGTGGTAGTGTAATGCATGTTAGGTAAGGTGTGTAAGGGGTGAGGATAGGACAAGGAAGAGAAGGTAAAGATCACGCGCGGTCCGTGGCACGTTTGTTAGGGTGCTGCTCCGGCATTCACCTGATCGATGAAACCACGGAAAACTACCGATCAGAGCAGCCAGCCGCTAGAATTCTCCTACAGACCTAGCAGACAAGCTAGTGTGAAAAATCCTGCCACCATCGGGACTGTGACCTAGTACCTCCAAGTCAAAGGGACTGCAGTGACATCAGTTGATGCACTGAGCCACCTCTCCCGGTGAATTTTGGAGGGAGGGGGAAATTGAAAATTTGAAATTGTTCATGTGCTAACGTTTGTACATCGTTTGCTCATTCTTTAGAAAATATTTACTACCTACCATTAAAAATTATTGCCAAAACCTTTTCCAGCCATTTTAAAAATCGTAAAATTAGCAACAATATGTGAAGTTGGTACACAAATTTCGCCTTTGTTCCAGTATCAGCTGTTGTGCCCCGAAGATAGTGTTGCAGATCCTTCGAATGACGGATATGCAATTTACACAAATGTGTTATCTAATTTTCTGGAGTTCCTACTTGGTGCATATTCTGCATATTGCTTATCTGGGAGTTCCTACTTATGCAAATGCAAGCTTTTTATGTGGGTTCCATATTTCTTCAATCATTCGATTAAGCGCTTTAATATTCTTTAAACAAAACGAAACGAAGAGATTCTTTATGTTTTAAAGCAAGTCTTCGATCAAGTATCGCAATGCCCGAGTTTACAAGCAGCAATTAGCAGCAGGAGCGACGACGAAAACCACAATAAGTACAGTAAAAAAAGTGTATCACAAAAATATAATTGTTGTTCTAACTCTCACACAGTTTATTGGTATGAGTTAAAATCTCATCGAGGATAGACAATGCGAGAAGTACACGCGATCACACCCAGAGATCCACAGAAATTCTTCAGAGCGGTCAACGTTTCCATACAAAAACTGCACTCTTCAAATGCCCATTTTGAATCAATAAACAATCATACAAAATAAATTCGTCAAACATTCTAAACGGTGCATTCAATGCAGAAAAATATGGATTGATCTTTCATACCTTCAATAATACGCGTAGTTTACTGTACTGTAAGAAGACAGAAAGCTCGTATTCCCCAAGGCCTCTGGCTCCCATGGCCGCTGATACCCGGTGATCCGTGATGTAAGCCTACGACACTGTGTATCGTTTGCAGTACTAAAAGAAAAACAGAAAATTGTTATTCCCTCTTTTCTCTCAAGAATAGCCGGCGATGAGATCCCCACAACTCTTCAGTGAGAGCTGAGGCGCTTCTAATTACACATCGTTGTGGCACTAAAATGCACGGGGAATGTGTGAGTGATCACAAAGTTGACGCATATGATCGCGCGGTCAATCGCTTCGCTCGTGTGCTTTACAATGTTCAACATCCATAACCATGACGTCACACATCGGTGCGCTGTCTGGCTTGCAAGTAGACGCAAAGAAGAAAGCATTTGAAGAACGATGTTTCGTTTCAAAATAATTTCGCATGTTGCTACTGCAGCAATATCTCGATTATGAATGAACTGTGCCTATTAAATCGAATAGACAATTTCCTAATGTATGATAAGTATTTTAGGATAATTAGCAATTTTGTGAACTGCAATAAAGCCATTACAAAAGCTTTCTTTCTACCAATGTGCTGTTGGTATTCAAAATATTTAAGTTGATATAACATGCTCATTGTGCACATGCTCGTAATGCTCATTGGTCACTTGATCGTTGAATTGTCGAAGTAATGAAGTTTGTGTATTTTAACGAACTAATATGGAAAAAAGGTTTCTGTAATAATGTACTGTTATAATATGCTCTTATCACAAATAAAAAGAGGGACGAAAAGCCACTTCTAATAATTAACGTGCGTTAAGAACATTAACAATCCGCCGTTATGAATAATAGATTAACAGTACATCTGCTTGAAGAGCTGAGAGTCAGTTCATCAACTGATGTCACTGTAGTGAGATCGGGAGGTTCGAGGTTCTAGTCTCTTTGGTGGCAGGATTTTCGGCACTAACCTGATCGCTAGGTCGAGTTCAGTCGCTGTCTGTAGGAGCTTTCTAGCGACCGGCTGCTCTAGTCGGTAGTTTTCCGTGGTTTCTTCGATTAATACCAGGCGAATGCCGGAGCAGTGCCTTCACAAACGGGCCACGGACCTCGCGAGATCTTTCTTCCTCTTCTTTGTCGTAACCTCACCACTTACTTACACACACATATTCTATCAGGCACAACACTACCACACATGCCGGGAGACCGGTCAGGAGCTTAGAGCTTGTCTCGACTGGAGCGGCGCTTTGTTTATGGGAGATATCTGGGGGAGGGAAACCTTCAAACCGATGGGTAGTTCGACGACGAATCTCGACATTAAGCGGGGTAAGATCACCAGAAGGGGGAAACAAGCATTACACTTACGGAACTAATGACCGTAGCCGTTGACGCGCACGGAATCATCAATCAATAAATCACATAGAGGTTGAGAGTACAAAATAAAATATTAATAATCTCATCTTGACTTTCCCCGCTAATCCAGATGATCATGCGTACGGCAGCGAAAGTTTTGGCGAGGGCGAGAGCGAGGGCGAGGGCGAGGGCGAGGGCGATGGCGAGGGCGAGGTCGTGGGTGAGGGCGCCGGCACGGGCGCGGGTGAGGGCGAGGGCGCGGGCGAGGGCGTCGCCGGGCTGCGAGCCGCCGCCCCGCCCCGCCGCCGCGCGGGCGTGCACGCAACAGGTGACGTATGGGCGTGCCTCGCGCGCCTCTGTCACTGCCCCGCGTCCGCCCCTGCCCCTTGGCCGTTGCCACCCCGCAGCGCCGACCGCAGCCCGGGCAGCGGGGCTACCTCGCAGGCTACCGCGTCAAAAACAGCGCCGGACAAAGGACGCGAAAAACCGCGCTTTCGTCCCGTCGCCGCCGCCGCCAGCGTGTCACTGCCACCGCCGCGCACCTGTCAACGGCGCCGCCGCCGCCCCCGCGCCCTCCCCATCTGCGCGGCATCGCTCTCTTGCCGCGCCGGAAACCCGCTTGAACCTTACCGCCGCCTTTTGTCATCGTCCGTCACTTCGGCTGTCAAAACATCATCATCACTCGCGTCACCACTGCCGCCTCACCGAAGCCCATACGAGTTCCGCTGTTCCTCACCGGCTTTCATACGCGCGCCTCTTCATTCCGCTGTTGCTCACTGTCTTTCACGCACGCCGCTCTTCATACCGCCGCATAATCAATCACAACCGCCGACCGAGGTGCCCGAATCCACCGGGCACCGACATCGTTGTCACTATTGTGTGTGGAGCAGTGCGTTAAAATGAATGCCCCACGCTACCTCCCATCGGCGCATGGAACTCCGCACCTTCGTCACCACTTCAGCGTGGCGAGCGCTGTCGCAGCTGCGGCCAACACAGCGTGCGCGCGGACCGACGGACGGACAGACGGGCGGGCGGGCGGGCGGACGGACGGCGGGGCCGGGCGCGATCAGTCCACGGGGGATGGACGCCGCCCGCCGAATAGACGACGGTGGCTGGCAGGGCGGAAAGCGGGCGGCGGGCGGCGGGCGGCGCGGGGGCGGAGGGGGGTGGCCACTTCAAAGGGCGACCGCTGCACCGTAAATCCGTCAGCGCGCGCGCGGGAGGCTGACAGGCGGGAAAAACCGCCGCCGACGCCGCCACCGCAGGAATGCTCGGGCTGACGGGGCGGGGTCGGCGTGAGGGCGGGGGGGGCGGGGGCGGGGCAGGGGGCGGAGCGCTGCGCTAACGACGTCGGGCGGAGGAACATCAAACCTCCCGGCCGCCCCGCTTCGCATCGTGCCGCTGCCCAGCCCGGCGCGGCCCGGCCCTGCCCAGCCGCTGCGCTGGCCGCCTGGCCGGCCTCCGCTGCCTGTCGCCGCGGCCTCATCAAGTGTCAATCCCGCGCGGGACGCACACAATAGGAGCGCGGGCAGGCGGCGGCGGCGGCGGCGGCGGCCGACGACGACGGGAAAAACGAGGAGCGCGGCGACAGCGGCGATGGACAGGCGCGGGCGGCGGACGCCCTGCATACGCGGCCCACACGCGCCGCCGCCGCCGCCACGGGTCTCCGCTGCTTCCCTCTGGAGCGCAGAGACACACCACTCTTTCCCCTCTGCGGTACCTCTGGGAAGGTGGGAATTTATTTCTTCCCTTAGGGGTCAATCTATTTTAAGAGGTCTAGAATGTAAAAAATTGATCGCTTGACCATCTCGAAAAAAAAAATCATATTTCGTACATACATTTCCTTATGTTTTGGCCGTTCAAAAACATCTTTAATTTAATAAATGATTGTGCCTGGTTTACAAATGGCCGCCATTTTTGTTTCATGCCGTGCGCCATTTTTCGCGTTTGCAGATATTTACTCTTTTCTAACTTACTCAGCTCTACGTTGTTCTAGCATTCTAAAATATAAAGCATTTGATTCAGTATACTCTGGTCTGAAAATCGAAGTATGATTTGCCTACCTTCTACGTTATTATTTGAGAAATATGTGCAACCAAATGGTCGAGTGACCTGTGCTGGACCACTTAAAATGGATTGACTCTTAGGTATAGAATATTTTTATGAGGAAAATATAAAATCAATAAGAAATTAATATATAATTAAAAATGCCTCTATTAAGAATAATAAATAAAATATTTTGCTTAAAACAACACAACAAATCAAATGTACTCATAATATTTGATTTATGAGAGCGTAAATAGCCAGGCGAATGCCAGAGCAGTACCCTAACAAATGGACCAAGGTGCGCGCGATCTTACCTTCCTCATCCTCGCCCTATCCTCACCTCTTACTTACATACACTTAGACGTACATGCACTACACTACCACACATTCCGTAAGACCGGCCGAGAGCTTGGAGCTTGCCCTGGCTAGGGCGATGCCCCGCTGATGTGGAGATACCTGGTTGAGGAAATTTCCGGAAGCCGACGGGTAGGTCGGCGCCGGATCTCATCATCTGGCAGGGGAAATCTCCACCAGCTCCCGAGGAAAACACATACCCTACACTTATGGGACCAAAGCAACTGACGCACCCGGAAACACGAATCAATCAACCTACAAGGAAATTCCCATTTTCAGTTCCAACCAGCGATCCAACACTACACTTACGGGACTGTACTTGCACTGCTCTCAATGGACCACACAACATGCACTGCACTTACGGGACTAATGACCCTTAGCAGTTGACGCGCAAGGAATCATAAATCAATCAATCAAGCTACAATCAAATTTCCAGTTCCAGTTTCCAGTTTCCAGTTCCAAACAACGAACAATGATCGTCACACTCGCAGAGGGAAACCGACTGCGCGTGGCGAGCGCGATGGCGGAGGAACGTGGCGAGGCAGGGCCGCGGAGCGCGGCGGCGCGCGGGGAGAAAAAGAAATGGCGATAGCGACAGCGAGATAGACGAGGCTCGCCACGCCGACGAAGAGCGACGAGCGACGCTCGGCGGGGAGCGGGACGACGGGGAGGGGCGGGGGCGGCGCGCGCGCGCGCGCGGCGAAAAAGCGAGCAGCGGCGGGCGCGGCGAATTTATCCAATTGAAGCCGCCATATAAAGAGCGCGAGCGGCGGCCGCGCCTGAATGGCAGCGCACCGGAAGGCATATTACAAAGCTATCGCAGTCCATCTCCCTGACTGGTAAATCGCTCCGGCGGGTCTCGTCAGCGCCGCCGCCGCCGCCGTTGCCAGCGCCGAATAAGGCGGCGCCGAAGCCGCGATCGAGGCCGCTAATACGTCGCACGACGACAGCGCCGCCGCCGCCGACAGACCGCGGAGTCCTCATGCGGCGCAGGGGACAAGTCACCGCCGGAGAAACTGCCAAGGCCATGCGACTGCCATTCATTCGAATACCCTGCTTTGCAATGCGCGCTGCGCTCGGCGCGGCCATTCAGTGGATGAGCCGCTCGCTGTTCTTTCTTCAATCCGCGTCTATCCCCCGCTGGCTTCGCCCTCATTCCTCGTCGTTACTTTCGCCGGTTGAGACCCGACGTTGTGTGGGGTCTCAACCGACGTTCAGAGGATGAGCCGTTCGCTGTTGTCTTCAGTCCTCGTCCATGCCCCTCTGCCTTCACCCTGATTCCTCGTCGTTACTTTCACCGATTGAGACTTGACGTTGTGTGTGGCCCAATCGACGTTCAGTGGATGAGCCGCTCCGTGTTCGTTCTTCAATCCGCGTCTTTCTTGAGCTGCCTTCGCCCGGATTCCTCGTCGTTACTTTCACCGATTGAGACTCGACGTTGTGTGTGGCCTAATCGACGTTCAGTGGATGAGCCGCTCCCTGTTCGTTCTTCAATCCGCGTCTTTCTTGAGCTGCCTTCGCCCGGATTCCTCGTCGTTACTTTCACCGATTGAGACTCGACGTTGTGTGTGGCCTAATCGACGTTCAGTGGATGAGCCCCTCCCTGTTCGTTCTTCAACCTGCGTCTTTCTTGAGCTGCCTTCGCCCGGATTCCTCGTCGTTACTTTCACCGATTGAGACTCGACGTTGTGTGTGGCCCAATCGACGTTCAGTGGATGAGCCGCTCCCTGTTCGTTCTTCAATCTGCGTCTTTCTTGAGCTGCCTTCGCCCTGATTCCTCGTCGTTACTTTCACCGATTGAGACTCGACGTTGTGTGTGGCCCAATCGACGTTCAGTGGATGAGCCGCTCCCTGTTCGTTCTTCAATCTGCGTCTTTCTTGAGCTGCCTTCGCCCTGATTCCTCGTCGTTACTTTCACCGATTGAGACTCGACGTTGTGTGTGGCCTAATCGACGTTCAGTGGATGAGCCGCTCCCTGTTCGTTCTTCAACCTGCGTCTTTCTTGAGCTGCCTTCGCCCTGATTCCTCGTCGTTACTTTCACCGATTGAGACTCGACGTTGTGTGTGGCCTAATCGACGTTCAGTGGATGAGCCGCTCCCTGTTCGTTCTTCAACCTGCGTCTTTCTTGAGCTGCCTTCGCCCTGATTCCTCGTCGTTACTTTCACCGATTGAGACTCGACGTTGTGTGTGGCCTAATCGACGTTCAGTGGATGAGCCGCTCCCTGTTCGTTCTTCAACCTGCGTCTTTCTTGAGCTGCCTTCGCCCTGATTCCTCGTCGTTACTTTCACCGATTGAGACTCGACGTTGTGTGTGGCCTAATCGACGTTCAGTGGATGAGCCCCTCCCTGTTCGTTCTTCAACCTGCGTCTTTCTTGAGCTGCCTTCGCCCGGATTCCTCGTCGTTACTTTCACCGATTGAGACTCGACGTTGTGTGTGGCCCAATCGACGTTCAGTGGATGAGCCGCTCCCTGTTCGTTCTTCAATCTGCGTCTTTCTTGAGCTGCCTTCGCCCGGATTCCTCGTCGTTACTTTCACCGATTGAGACTCGACGTTGTGTGTGGCCTAATCGACGTTCAGTGGATGAGCCCCTCCCTGTTCGTTCTTCAACCTGCGTCTTTCTTGAGCTGCCTTCGCCCGGATTCCTCGTCGTTACTTTCACCGATTGAGACTCGACGTTGTGTGTGGCCCAATCGACGTTCAGTGGATGAGCCGCTCCCTGTTCGTTCTTCAATCTGCGTCTTTCTTGAGCTGCCTTCGCCCTGATTCCTCGTCGTTACTTTCACCGATTGAGACTCGACGTTGTGTGTGGCCTAATCGACGTTCAGTGGATGAGCCCCTCCCTGTTCGTTCTTCAACCTGCGTCTTTCTTGAGCTGCCTTCGCCCGGATTCCTCGTCGTTACTTTCACCGATTGAGACTCGACGTTCTGTGTGGCCCAATCGACGTTCAGTGGATGAGCCGCTCAACCGGCGTTCAGTGGATGAGCCGCTCCCTGTTCTTTCTTCAATCCGCGTCGTTCTCCAGCTGCATTCGCTCTCATTCCTCGTCGTTACTTTCACCCGTTGACACCCGATGTTGTGACGTTGGGTGGGCTCGTAAGCTTTGCTGTTCAGTCGGTGAGTGGATTGTTCTGGTTAGCTTAAACCTTAGTTTTTCCCTGCTAGCTTCCTGCACTGTACTGAGTTTCGGAACCCACACACGTCGATATTTGAAGAGAAAGGTGGCCTTAGTGTCGCCGTCTCAGGTAAGTGCCCATAGCTAACGGCTATTGAAAAGAAGAATATAGATAATGCACAATCTACGAAATATGCTCGGTTACGGAATTTAATAAGATACGTAATCAACGCAAAAAACAATTATTGTGAGATGCATGCATAGTATATAGTCTGTTAAGCATCAATCCAGTGCATGTAATACATTTTTGGGTGAAGTACGCGCGAAGTCGAAGTATGATGACCGGTTGCGGTGGCTCAAGGAGTCAATGTCACTGCAGTACCTTTGACCGGGAAGACGTTCAAGTCTCTACGAAGTCAGGATTTTCGACACTAGCTGCATAGCTAGGTCGAATTCAGCCGCTGTCTGGAGAACCATTCTAGCCGACGGCTCTGATCGGTAGTTTTCCGTGGTTTCTCAAACCCCACAACTACACCAGCGAATGCCAGAGACGTACCCTAACAAGCGGTCCTCGGACGCGTGCGATCTTTCCTTCCTCTTCCTTGTCCTATCCTCACCCCTTTCTTACACACATCTACAGTCACATGCCATACACTCACATGCCGTACACTTCCACACATGTCGGAAGAGCAGACGGAAGCTTAGAGCTTGTCTCGGCTATCGCGGTCCCACACTGGTGGGAGAAATATGATTGGGGAAAATCCCTGCATACCAACGGGTCGGTCGGCACCGGATCTCGCCATTCAGCCGGGGAATATCACCGCCACCTCCCGTAAAAAAAACATGTACAGCACTTATCAGTTAATTATTAATGATCTTAGCAGTTGACGCGCCCCGGAATCACTAATCAATCAATCAAAGCTAAGTTGAATCGCCCCACGCGTTCAGAGCGGCCATGACCAGTTGCTCAACGAATTCATGCGGCGGTGGGGACAAGTCAGCGCCAGGGGAACTGTCAAAGCCATGGTCTTGTCATTTTTTCGAATACAGTACATCCGCGGTAATCCGAGCGTTGCTAATGGGAGATTCCGTGCAATCCGAGGTGGCCTGATGTTCGTCAAGTCACCAGACAAGCAGACAAGCTGCGATAATCAAGATTGACTTTTGACGGGATTGGCAACACTGGGTGGAAGGTCAAGTAAGCGGCAGTCGGTGCCAATGTCAATCTGTCTGCCATATTGTCGTGACCGGTTCGTGCTCATTTATATAGGTACGTATGTATCTGTAATTTTCATTGTACCTGCATATTAAATTTAACTTCGTTGCACATTGTAGTTAAAAATTTCGTTATGTAATTTCATTTTTTTCAAGTAATCAAGTTTTTTGAAATCCGAGGTACCATCAGCCCCTTGATTGCCTGGTTTACATTCTATCTATTCTACATTCTGTCATTCTATCAATTGACACACTCCCTTGCTCGAAACTCAATTATGCCTTCGGTGGAGAACGCGGTGATGTTAACATTCCATTGGCATCACACGTTGGCGAGGGCTGTGATGTCTCCTTCACAATTGGCTTAGCGGATGTTGTCGCCATGGAAACTTAAAGACGTCGCCCAACTGTCAAAGTAAGATTCTCGAACAATAAACATGGGCTGTGGCTAAACTCTTGCAGAGCCAAGGTTGCGTGACTTGTGGCGGTTTGCCTTTGAACGGATTCACCGCTAGTTCTGGGTTCTCAAACCCTAGCCAGCTGAAGTGGAATCAAAGAAAGCAGCACGAATGAAAATTGACTTCGAATCCGCACGATGAAGCATCTGTTCTCCACGATAATACCGTGTTTGGGAAAAGAAATTAGGAAAAAGAAAGGTCGGCATTTAGACAAAGAAAAGTAAAGAAATGTGTTGATTGATTGATTAGTGATTGATTTTCATAAATTATTGCAAGATTCTTTTCAGTGACAATATTTCAAGAATATAAAGCATTCGCAACAACTGTCCCTAACCTCCAACAACGCACTAAATTTAGTGGCGGCTACTGCCCCAATAGACTGGAGGTTGCAACTCCAACGAATGATGGAAATTGCAATTTCCACAATTCAAAATACGTAAGTACCACAATTCAAGTAAATTAATTAAACTAAGTTAAATAAAAGTTCATATTAAATATTATTTAATTTTATGCGTAATGTCTATGTCAGATATATACACCTTCCGTGCACGTTGTTTTAGCTTTGATTTCTCCTGGGCGCTTAAGTTCGACTCCAGCACATCGCAACAAACACTATTGCTTCGACACGTTTCACATAAATAAAATCATTTTATTTCGAAAATGTCATTGCTCTGGTATATTTTGTAATAAAGATTCATCCACACATTCTCGTATTCCCACCAGCGCTCACAGACTGTAACTGGAAATGTGCATCCGCCGTGAGAGACAGAAAGGAACTTCCTTCAAGAACGGCCAACTTTATGCAAAGAATTCAAAAAAAATTCAATTCAACTTTATGCAAAGAATTCAAAGTGTACATTTTTAATCAATAAATCGAATATCAAATGAACAAAAATTCTCTAAACATCATAAATAATGAATTAAATGCCGTCAATAATTGTCAGAACTTGTGGACTTTCAAAAACACGTGAAACTCATAATTTATTAAGTTGTAGCTAGACAGACGAAGACAATTGGTATGCCCCTGAGACTCCTTCGGTCGCTGCGTAGCGTCTTACGGCGCTCGGCTTGGTTGCGCCACCAAAGGCCGCGTATTCCCCGTGTTAAATCCAAGGGCCAAAAAGTAAATGCAGTAATCTCAGTAATACAGTCAAGAGTGAGGTGCAATTCCTGGCAAGGCACCAGACACTGGAGAGAACACCAGTCGGACGGTCTTTGGTATCAAAATGATTTCATATACATCGATATTGCTGCAATATCTTGAATGTTGAATGCCATTTAAAGGAAATGTATATTCCTAAGATATTATAAGATTTTTTCGCTTATCTCGGGGTTGTTAACTGCCATTGATCAAGATTAATATTGAAACAAGATAGAAAAGGTGTAGTGTCTTCAAATCTGAGACAATACACATTTCCTCTATTTTCTTGAAACAATATACAAAACAACATAAACCTGACTTCATGTCTATACATACAACACAATATAACGTACAATATTACATAAAACACAAGTAATCTTTCTTTATAATACACCTCTCAATTAGGTATTGGTAGTACATAGGGTTTCTCTGCACTGAAATACCACACCTTTACAAAAAACTCTCTTTTCTTGTTTTGAGGTTAATAATTCTATTTTCAATTATTTGTATGACTTTCTATTGTTTCTCGACTCGTTATAAATTTGATACCAAACACTTGTAGTAACAAAAGAGATTGGTGGAGCTGGTATCGTATAAAAGATATTTCCCTTTCGTATTTCTAATTTAAACAACTGTTCTTCTAAGAGAAAATGTTTTCCGAATATAATGTTCACGAAAGTCACTCTTCTTGGCATGAGACCTTGCAACGTCGACGTTTCGGAAGTAACGGAACCCTGGAGGGAAGGAAAACTCGAGGGAGAGAGAGAGAGAGAGAGAGAGAGAGAGAGAGACGACATCGTTCCCACCTGTTTTATCATTCGTAAGGTGATGATGGGACGTCGTTACTCCTCCTTGCCTGTCATATTTCCATATGCGGATTTCCCGGAGTGTGGTTTTCCTTCGTTTTTCCGCTTTGATAAGTTCTTCCAGTTGAAATGTTTTGCTACAGCTAATTGTATAAGAGATCAGTGGACTCAGGATACCCAGATTTCAAGATATAAAGATTAAAATATATATAAAAAAAATTATAAAGATACAAAAAAAGTGAAACGAACAGTAAACAAATTTGTAAATTGGTGATATGCCAGTTACGTTCAAGTACACGTTTCCGTGCACACTCTTCCATGCACATGCTTAATTATTACAAATTATAAGGGCAGTATTTAAGATATTTACCTCCTTTATAATTGGAGCTTTGCTTGTTGTACTTATGAGACTGAATGTAACTTCAATTCAGCAAATCCTGGCTCGTTCACATACAATTCTTTCGCGTGCCTGTAACTTCGAACTCATAAATCATATCACAATGGCGGATCACTTACTGCTGCCTGATTTTCTGTTCAGCAACGGGCCCTTCTTCTTCTTGCTTTGTGATTGGTGGAATATTCACTGCTTTCGTCAAACTAGCATCTTTTATCCTGCCTATTTATTCTTAGAATGCGATGCGGTCTCTTGTCGTTCATTGGCGTGTAATTAAATGTCTGTGGCCGGACAAAGGTCAGTGTATATTATTTTTGTAGTCTATATACTCGTATGATACTATACAATATTGAATAATTACATCATTCCAACATAAATAAATATTTAAATCAATTTTGTCAACTCAAGGAGGTAACAAACGAAAACTCTAGGTCTCTTTTTTTTGGGGGGGGGCATGGCCTTAATGTCATCCGCCACGGGCCTCAGTTGAGTGGTCACGCCACATCATAATGCTTCTTTTACAATGATATTTCGCCTCATTGCTCTATTGGTACTCTAAGAAAGGTTACACTACTATCGCGCAGATTCTAGTAAATGAAGGACAACGGGAGTAAATGATGGTAAGGCTCAAAGTTATAGATTTTGTAATATTAAAATATTTGTACATTTCCATCGACGGCTCATGTGTTGTGATTGTCAAATAGTTCTAATGTAGTTACGGCGCATAGTTGTTTTTCGGCTGTTGTCATCTTTATGTATTCCATTTCAACTCCTTTCAGCAAAAATGTTCACTTGCAAATGTTCCTCTTGCAAACGTAGTCACGTGGTTACCATGTTTCACTATCGAACCCCTCAAATAATTCATTTTTGAATAAGTGTATTTATGTCTCGTGTGAGTGTGCTAAATCCTTGCCAGTCTGTACATGTTAACCGTGTGCATTACAGCACCGTGACTGATTAGATGTGGAAAGCTACAAGTAAGAAGAAGCAAGGTAAATGCTCTACAGTCTTGTGTGTTCCATGCATGCACACGTGTGCGAGTCTGCGAACCCGAGCGGGCGTAGCTTTCATATGACCTGCCATTGATATAAATTCAAGTTGTTAGTTTATTCAGAATTGCCATTAGTTTATGAGTACATGTGATGGCATATGTAAAGATAATAAAATGCCGGGAGTTTGTTCGTCACAATATTCCATTAGTAAATATTAGAATTTAATTAAGGATTTTGCGTTCACATTTGCGATAAATTTGGGTTTTCGTCTTTCTTAAACGAATTGTCTTTTGCTCAGGGTCCGCTGGAGGTTTTTCAAATCGCTATTGTTCGGCAGCTGCCCCCAACTTTTTTAATTGTAACTGACTTAATAGACTGTCCTGAAATGTGCAATTTAACGCTTCCTTGACACGGACACAATGGGTACAGGAAATGTCATCTGTAAAGGTTCAATAAATTATCTGGAAGCATGTGGAAAGGGGTCCCTTAACGGATGTCCTTAGAGTACGACCTTAATAGGTTGTGGACGTTCTCCATCATCTAGCGGAAACAGAAAAGGTCCCGTATGAGCCGAAAAGGACTAAATTTCTTTAAAAAAATCAACATTCTATAGCATATTCTATACCATACAAAAACCAACGTAAAATAGCCAGTTCCAAGGTTACTGTATTTGGCGTTCATGACCTTATTTTGATCTAATTTACGTAGTAATAAAAGCCGAGGCAACAGTAACGTGGTCATAATCTGTGGCGATGGCGTGTTTATAATCAACAATGAAAGAGACAACACCTGTGATCATTTAATTAATTAAAGAGAGTTTTCTACCATTAGACCAAAAAATTTAGCTTTGAACTCGTAATCCAAGAGTGCATAAAAAATGATACTTTCAATTCAATGTGGCGGACCTTTTGATACGCCACATCGGTGTGGCGTATCGGTGTGTTTACTATAAATTTCAATGCGCATATTCATTATATTGGAAAATATAATAACTTATAACTAAGCAAATCATTATTCTCTTAATTTGGGATATTGGTAATTTAATAATTCTTTTAAAAGTCCAATAATTTGTAGGCAGACTCAAAATAACATATTTTTATTTTACAAATGTCCCAACGTTTCGAAGTTCAATTGCCTTCATCATCAGGGTCTATTAAAACAATATAATAAAATATAATACAGAACATTGTGATCTAATGTAGATGATATTTGTTAACAAAATCTATTGTTACAAAAACAAATTATAAAATATAAAATACAAAATACAACTTACAAGAAATCTGCATCCATGAATTTGCGTATAAAACTTTAGTTTAAATAATTATGTTTGATTCTTTCCTTATTGAAAACAATCGATTAAATATTTATTCAAAGCCACCTCAAATTGTAAATAATATGAAATTGATTTGCAGTTTCATGTAAATTTTTCAGAGTTCTAAATAAACATAAATATTTATAAAAACAAATGGTAGAATACTAAAAAATGCTATTGCAACAAGTGAATTTTGTTAGACAAATATGAAATAGTTCTTTTTATTTTTGAAAAATATTGATTAAGGGGTCATACATTTTTGTAAAAGAATTCCGCTCTATCATCGTATTTAACGTATGTTTCTGCAACTTAATATAAAGAGTTTCCTTAGTAAGTCGAGACAAATATTTCGAATCTCTATTCAAAATTATAGGATTAAGAAAATCAAAGTTATGATCTTTTTCTAATCTGTTTAGTTAAAGAATTTTGTTTCTGTTCTATCTGCCTAATATTATATTTATGTTCTCGAATTCGTTCTTTTAATTTTCTACATGTTTGCCCAACATAACAACTATTACATTGTAAACATTTTATGGAGTAAACTACTCCTTTAGATTCCAATTTAGATATAGGATCTTTTATATGTTTTATGAATAAATTCTTGTTCAAAACTGAATTTCGTATTTTAATATTATATTGTTCCAAAAATTTTTGTTCAAGTTTATAACTGATTGATGGAATAAATGGTAAATTAATAAATTGACAATTTTGTGAAATGTTTGTAATAGACTGGGAATATGCCATTTTACTTAATTTAGCACAAATTAAACATGTAATGTATTTTAAAGGATAACTATTCCTTAGTAATAATAAAAACATTTTCGCCAATACTTCATCAAAAAAGATAGGACTCGTAATTTTTTATAACTCTATGAACTAAATTGTTTATGATAGATCGTTTAATTTGTGGTGAATGTGAAGAATGATAATTCAAAATAGTTCCTGCTGACGTAGGTTTGGTGTACCATTTTGTAATAATATTATTACCAGATCGTATCAAAGTAACATCTAAAAAGTTTATTTGATCTCCTTGTCCTATTTCTGCTGTAAATGAAATAGCAGGATGATATTCATTAAATTTATTTAAAACAGTTTGTGTAGAATCTTTATCTATGATCATAAGAATATCATCAACATATCGGGTATAATATTTATATTGTAATTTTGGTAATACATTAGTTTCTAATTCTCTTATTGACATTTCTGCTAAAAGTGCACTAATATTTCCTCCTATTGGAGTTCCTGTATTTTGTTTATAAATTTTGTTGTTAAATTTTAAATACATATTATTTAGTAATAATTTTATCGCTAATATTATTTGTTCATTAGGTAGGTCTAATTTTAAACTTGATTTATTTAAAATTTTTGTTAAAGATTTCAAAATAAGTTCATGAGGTATGCTTGGATACATTTGAATAATATCTAGAGATATTAACCTGTCATCTGCAGAAATATTAATGAGTTTTAGTTCTTGAACCACTTGTGTTGAGTTTTTTGCTATGAATTGATAATCTTTGGACATATGTGTCTTAATTATTGAATTTAGGAATTTTGAAAATAAATATTCTGGAGTATCTATACTAGAGACGACTGGACGAACAGGAAAACCATTTTTATGTGTTTTGACAAATCCATATGCTCGAGATATATTAGGGGTGGTTGGATATATATGATTATAAGTTTTTTGGTCTATAAATTTCTTGATTTTCCAACTTTTGATCATTTGCTGAATCTTATTTAAAAATATCCTCGATGGATCTTTTTTAAGTAAGGAATAATTATCATTATTTAAAAAATTTTGTTCAACTTTATGTATATAATCCATTGCGTCTATTGCCACTATGGTGCCACCTTTATCAGCAGCCTTTATTCATCGCTGTTTCTAAATATGTCAAAACGAATTTCCTCAAAATGCAATTCCACTGCATACAAGGACCAGCTTTCAACAACTCCATGATTTTCAAGTTCACTATGGTAATCTAAGCACCCAAGCCATTGGCAACCTAGCTGTCGCATGCATCGGGAAACACCTCTCCACTGTTCAGCCTGTTCTCCCCCGGCCAACCTCTGTCATAACTCAATATATTTCGTTGGCCCCTCCATCGTATTTCTCCAGCCTTCACTTTGATCAAGCCTCCCTTACTTTTGCTCTTTCACAACCCGCTGTATCCCCTCGCCCCTCCGTCACTTGTGATCCTGTCTCCTCCACGCTCCGGTCATGACGCTCTTTGCCAGTTCGCCTCGGCTCCCGCGCTGCCGCCCCGGTCACACGTACCCCTCGGTGCCCCGCCCCCCTCCGCCTCGCCACACCCACTCTCTTCAACCTCCCCCCCGAAGTTTCCTGAGCCTTCCTCCCTCCCCCTACCCTTCGCCACCCGCTCCTCCCCGCCCCTCCGCAACTTCTGCCACCACCATCTCCGTCCTTGCTCAATACTCTTTCCCCTGCCCCGTCCGCCCACTCCTTTCCCATTCATTTTTCCCCGTTCTCCCCACCATCCCTACCCTCTCCGCCCATTCCTCCCTCACAGCCCCCCGCTCTCTACACCCTCCGCGCCCCACGACTGCATCCGCCCCCTTTCCCAGAACCCTCCTTTCCCTTCCTTGATCAGTCCCCTTTCCCCGTCCCATCCGCCACTTCCTCCTCCCAGCCAACCGCCCCTCCACCCTCTCCCTCCCTCTACCAAATATGCCTCCTCCCACTCTCTGAACCGTCCTCCACCTTCCCTGCCGATCTTCCCTCCCCGTCCCCATGTGGCCCCCTCTTCCACCCTCCGCACCCCCCGCCTCTTCTACCTCCACCCCACCTCTGAAGAGTCCTTCTCCTTCCCTGCCCCATCATCCTTCTCCGCCCCCATGGCCCTTCCCTCCCTTCATACCCCCTCCCCATCTCTTCACCCTTCCTGCCACCCTCCACCCCCAGGTCCCCGCTCTCTCCACCCTCCCCTCCCCCGGGCTTTTCTGCCACCACCGCTCCCCGAACCCTCCTCCACCTTCCCCGCCCACTCCTCCACCCCCGCCCTCCCTATCATCCTCCGCCCGCCCACCCCCCGCCGCTCCGGTCTTTTTCTGCCACCACCCCTCCCTGAACCCTCCTCTCCCTTTCCCGTCCACTCCTCCACCCCCGCCCTCCCTGTCGTCCTCCGCCCGCCCAACCCCTCGCCGCCCCGGCCTTTTCTGCCACCACCCCTCCCCGAACCCTCCTCCACCTTCCCCGCCCACTCCCCCATCCCCGCCCTCCCTGTCTTCCTCCGCCCGCCCAACCCCTCGCCGCCCCAGCCTTTTCTGCCACCACCCCTCCCCGAACCCTCCTCCACCTTCCCCGCCCACTCCCCCATCCCCGCCCTCCCTGTCGTCCTCCGCCCGCCCACCCCCTCGCCTCCCGGCCTTTTCTGCCACCACCCCTCCCCGAACCCTCCTCCACCTTCCCCGCCCACTCCTCTATACCCGCCCTCTCTGTCATCCTCCGCCCGCCCCCCGGCCTTTTCTGCCACCACCCCTCCCTGAACCCTCCTCCCCCTTCCCCGCCCACTACTCCACCCCCGCCCTCCCTGACATCGTCCTCCCGCCCACTCTCTTGCCTCCCGGCCTTTTCTGCCACCACCCCTCCCCGAACCCTCCTCCCCCTTCCCCGCCCACTCCTCCATCCCCGCCCTCCCTATCATCGTCCGCCCGCCCCCCCCGGCCTTTTCTGCCACCACCCCTCCCTGAACCCTCCTCCCCCTTCCCCGCCCACTCCTCCACCCCCGCCCTCCCTGACATCGTCCTCCCCGCCCACTCTCTCGCCTCCCGGCCTTTTCTGCCACCACCCCTCCCCGAACCCTCCTCCCCCTTCCCCGCCCACTCCTCCATCCCCGCCCTCCCTATCATCGTCCGCCGCCCCCCCGGGCCTTTTCTGACACCACCCCTCCCTGAACCCTCCTCCCCCTTCCCCGCCCACTCCTCCACCCCCGCCCTCCCTGTCATCGTCCTCCCGCCCTCCCTCTCGCCTCCCGGCCTTTTCTGCCACCACCCCTCCCCGAACCCTCCTCCCCCTTCCCCGCCCACTCCTCCATCCCCCGCCCTCCCTATCATCGTCCGCCCGCCCCCCCGGCCTTTTCTGACACCACCCCTCCCTGAACCCTCCTCCCCCCTCCCCGCCCACTCCTCCACCCCCGCCCTCCCTGTCATCGTCCTCCCGCCCTCCCTCTCGCCTCCCGGCCTTTTCTGCCACCACCCCTCCCCTGAACCCTCCTCCCCCTTCCCCGCCCTCCCTGTCATCGTCCGCCCGCCCTCCCTCTCGCCTCCCGGCCTTTTCTGCCACCACCCCTCTGAAACCCTCCTCCCCCTTCCCGCCCACTCCTCCATGCCCGCCCTCCCTCTCGCCTCGCGGCCGCCGGCGCGTGAGCGATCGCAGCGCCTGAAATACGAGCGCCGCCCGTCATGTCGCGTCGCGTCGCCTGTCAGCGTCCCACCAGCATTAGCTCTTTAATTTCCGATTTGCTTTGTGACGCGCGGGCTGGCGCGCAAAAACCTCGCCCGAGCCGTGGCGGGGAGCAGGGAGCGGGGCGCCTTCATCAACTCCCCTGCCACCCCGCCGCCGCCCGCGGGGCCCGCCCAATTGCTTTTATGACAAATGACACGCAGGTAATTTGGAGTTCTTTAATTTGCGACGTAACGCAATTGGCGGCTGATGGACGTGGAAGTTTTAATATCGGTGCCGTCAGGGCGACGACGCAGGGGTGTACACGTGAGGATGACACGCGGCGCGAGTCTTGGTTTTGATTATGCCTTTTTTCTATTTGTATGTGTTTCGAAGTTTTTAAAATTAAACATTTTACTGAGGTCTTTCAAATATTAACCGGAATTTTATTGTGATACATAAAAATCCAACTGGAGTCCTTATTTTTCACAATAGTTTCCTTCAGCAGAAATATATTTTTTTCATCGCATAGAAAATTTTCTGATTCCTTCGTGAAAAAAAAAAGACTGCCGCAGTAGCAAATTGTGCATGTACTCTTTGACCGCAGTGCAATCTTCAAAGGTATCTCCACTTAATGTCTCTTTCAGTGGACCAAACATATAGCAGGCACATGGGAACAAGTCCGAATAGTAAAGTAAGTGTTCTAGAAATAGCTAGTACATGAATTTATAGCGAGTCAGAGATACTGTATGCGGCATGCAGTGTTTGCATTTTCTACTGTATCACGACCATTTTGTCACTTCTGGTCCCAATTGAAAACTCGGTGTTTAATCAGAGACGCATGACCGAACTGTGCTCTGAGTCTCTTGAAAATTTCATTCACTTTTACACCGTTATTGGCTAGAAAACGAATAATTACGCATTGCGCAACATACACATACTTTCAGTTCATTCTAGTGATATTGAAATGATGGACGTACGAGGCACGTGTCAATAGCTATCTCCTCTCTATGTTCCCATCACAGAACCTCGGGACGCCGCGCAGATCACGTGTATACGCGAAACAAATAATAGTTTCAGTTTATATTTGAATGACTGTCATTCTTGAAACTTTCGAGGTCCACAATCCCATAGAATCTGAGTAACGAATCTAGTGCCTCATTTCTAGTGTTCGCTCTTACTAACCAACTACAGAGAAGAGTATGTGGATTTTCTAGGAATCTTTGAAATGAATAAAGATGTTTTTAACGGATATTACAAATACCATTTCGTTTCTTTTACCTTCAATTAGAATTAGAACGCAACAATTAGAAAGGAATTATATCCCTGCCTTTATCCCATTTTACACATTTCTTCATCGTTTTTTATTGGTAGAGAAAAGTGATGGACCAGGCGGAATGTGATTTGTATAAAAAAATGACGCAAACTTAATTTTTCGGTAGAGATTTCATCCAGTTTTACTACCGCTCACCTAGTGTCACTTTTCGGAACTTTCTCTGGTTTTCTACACGTCTGATGCGATTTGTTCCTTTTGTACAGTTTCGAAAGCGTTCTAATATGTTGAAATGTAATGTGAAGTGATTATTTATTCAATAGGTTTACAATGTATTAGTATACATTTTCCTATAACCATTATACATATTTTATATTTTCTATTGTTACATTATTTTTATTAATTTTTTCCATTTTATTTTATTTTTACAATCTTCTATGTTTAATTTTTTGTTCTTCATATTTTTCAATATTCCATGTATCCATGGTGTTTTTGGTCTACAATGAAGTGATTATGTAGTGAGAAATAAAACATATACTGTGTTCCGTCTCGTTCCGTGCAGTCCTAATATTACCTAACTTAATTTACTATCATAGATGCTATATTCAACTGTCCGATCTTCGGCACGTTTTGTGACGTCCCGAGGAAATATTTTCATCACGATTACGTGCGGAAAACGAAAAGAGCGTGTAAAACGCTCCAGTTCGCTCATCCAGTTTCGGTACCGAAACAGTATCGTGTGGAATCAAACACCCCCTTTTCCATCTATTTTCTGTACAGAAAAAATGGTCGACAAATTATGAAAAAATCCCGGGATTTACCACGAGATACGGATAAAGAACCCTAGTGAATAATTGCCAAAAGTTCCTTAGCGTTAGTATTTGTATTATTCCTATTTTTAGATAATTTTACTCACATTCGACATTGTATTAAGCGACATATTTAAAAAATAATTTGATAGAAAATATGCATTAAAACTCAATGCTATATGTCACATCAATTTGTGAACTGATCGTAAGGCGTCCCATGTTAATCTTACAGAAGCCCGTTTTAACAGCAGAAATGGTCAATAACCTGCAACAATTATCGCAGATTGCGATCAAGAGGTGAATAATGTCCATCTCATAAAATTGTGATGCGTCTTAGCGCCACTTTTTATCGGAATGCAGTGATAGACACGACAACTTCCTCACACAGTTGTTCAGCCTATGTTTTTTACGAAGAAACCATTTTTAACTCGCACATATTTGCAAACATGTAAGGGAAGGGAGACCGGCTGCTTTCCTGACACACTCGCAGCTATCGTAGGATACATATTACTTAGTACACGTAACATATATATTGCTTTGTATTATGTTTTTTTATATTGTGATTGTAGTTAGTCCTCCGCTATTAGTACTTTACTTAATGTTGCGTAAATTAAAAAGATTTAACAGTTATGCACATTAAAAATATTAAATAAAATAATTTCTCAAAAACAGCTCCAGAGTTTTTATTTTCATATGCATACTGCACTGAAAACATGATATAAAGCCATTTCGGTGTATTTTATTTTATTTTTCAGAAATTTAAAAAATACTCTCACATTGTTAATATTTACGATATGTGCATTTTGTATACACTATTATATTTGGGATACAATTTATTCAAATGTTTTTTATGAAGTTTCTCAAGAACCGAAAAGTTTTCTGTAAAAAAAGAGCTCAAATTTGTGCCGGTTTCAGGAACAATTGAAAATAGTTTTTCAAAACAAGTCCAAAGTTCGTAAAGAAAATTTGCATACTGCCCCAGGTTTTACTCTTCTTTAACATTATTATTTATATCCCATCATTAGGGGACCGAAATATTGAGAAAATGTGAAAAAACTGCCTTTTAGACAGCCGGGAAAACGGTAAGGCAATAAGAAATGTTCGCTACGACTAAGGAGATTAGAAATCTAGCAGGAAAATGTGTCATTTTGTAGCTCCAGTAGTTATCTTTTATTATGGAATTATCCTGTTCAGTTAAACAATATTCTGCACTTTTAAAATGCATCGCCTGGAATGAGTATGTCTACATCTTACTGATACAACTTTGTACTATACGAATTGCAAACTATACTAGTATTGCAAACGTGATAGAATTTCGTCCTGTTTAAAAGATCATGGGATATGAAACTGAACTTACGTAATATCGGATACGGAATGTGGTATATTCACATTAGGAACCTGGAAATATCTCTATAGCTACAATGTTGTTAAGTATGAATGCTGGATGGAACTGACGTTTACAGATCATTTCTGTCACTGATTTATGTAGCGCCATTTGTTGGCTGAAATCGTCCGTCAAAATGAGATGAACCATCTTCCGCGATGTAGGGAAGTTCATCAGTAGAAATATGAGTATTACATCATAAGTCACTAATCATTTCATATAACAATTCAAATATAATTGCCCCAAAAAATGGCCCAGCAAGATGAGTGATTTGAATTTCAAATCATGGCAGTCGTACTTGCGTGTGTGACAACTGTTTGTTGTCCGAGCGTATCCCGTCGTTCACTATTTCCTTCCGGCGTCCTCAACCATTAACTCGGTATTTCGGTGAGGAATAGTACCGTAGGTGCAGCAGAATTTTGTTTGCGAGCCTCAAAGAGCAAGTGGCAACAGCTGACGTGTGCTTTCCTCCTCCGCTGTTCTTCGTTCACAACTCGTCACCGGCGGCCTCGCACCGGCAAAGGTAGCTCTGGACATCAACTGATGTCACTACAGTGCCTCTAACCGTGAGGTCCTGGGGTGAAGTGCGGACGGTGGCAGGATACATTCACTTACACTACACTGCCACACATATCTGGAAACCAGACGGGAGACCAGTCTTCTCGCATTTATTTAAATTTATTTTACAATATGTTCATATTAGTATATGTAACAATAAGTAGATTTGTTGACCGTCGAATATCTCTGCCAGAAGGGGAAAAATCGATATCAAAGAAGTCTTTATTTTAAACCTTGATAAACTGTTTGATATCCTCAAATGTAAGTGTGAAATTGTTCTGGGCCCTGAACTGGATGCCATATCAAAACAAACTTGTTCAAAGAAAGCCGACATTAAAATGTCCATGTTCCAAATGAATATTAAGATATCTGTAAATAGACTTTTCATTAACCTTCGGTGGGCGCGCGGCAGCACTCCGTGCTGCCTTTGTGATTTTATTGTTCTCAAATGAAGTACGGCTATTTGACATGTCAGAGGGCTTCAGTATTCTTATTTCGCAACATTCTAAACGAAACGCGAAAATCTTCATTCCGTTGCCTTCTCCCTATCAGTCGTAAAGAATATTTGAAAATGAAAAAAATGCTGACAGCAGCACTTCGTGCTCTACCGCGCCCACTTATGTAAGTATTTTTAATATTCCAAACGAACATTTTACTTATTCAGATGGTTCGTTTACATGTATTTTCGATCACTGTAAGAAAATCAAAGATGTGGCAAGTTGTTTTTTGTTGATTTTTTCCTATTAATTGTAGTCTTATTTTTGGTTTTCTTTGCTGAAGGCCTGAAACAGACGAAGAAATCAGGCGTCTTCTTGAGTAACTGGAAACGGCTTGATGAAAACCAATTGCTGCTTTTCTTAAATTTAAGGACAGTAACTGTTTCATTTAATTTATTTGTCTATTTAGTATCATTTTTCTAGTTAATTTTTTTCTTTATTATATTTTTATAAGGTTTTCGGAAACAGTGTTTTTTATTATTCTATGCCTAAAAATAGCCATATTTCTATGATTTATAAGATGTATTAACATTTAAAATGTAGTTAATAGTTGTGAGTTTTTATTTTTTCTTTTTCAACTAAATAATAGAAGTTTTGAGGGTGCAAAAGACTGTTTTCTCGAGGCAGCATAGGGTGCTCCTATGCGCCCGCTTGTGACTCAAATAAACGCGCCCACCGGAAGGTAAAAGAAGTCAATGAATACTGATAGTCTTTATTAGTACACAACGGATTGGCTTACTTAATTTACTAAACGTCATGGACTAAACAGCTCAAGCGCTAAGAAAATAAAAACAAACAGGCCAATATTAAAAGGAAAACAAGAAATCCTATCATTCCTGGGATAATTTGATTCAAAGACGATGACAATCAAGCAGGTCAGGAAAATAAAGTTACTCGATTTCTTGGTGAAGGAAACTGATGAATTTATTTTAAAAGAGACTCCACTATCTTACGCAAGAAAACTCTATTAGTTGGATTGAAAAATTGCGAGGCAATGCATTAAATATTGTTTTACACTTTGGGAACGTAGCTGCAAAGCTGATAGGGGCCCGTATAGATGCCAGATGATCAGCCTTGAATAAAAGTCTTGTGGTGAACAAAAAAAATGAACAGACCCTCAAAAAGGCTCATGAAACGTGTCGGTGTGGAATATTTCTCTCTTTATGAGGGAGTAAAAACAAGTTGGTCATCTTTGATGGACATCTAGATACAACCAAACTTCTGTGAACACTAGATAGCACGGATCGACACATTCCGAGTAACTTATAAAAAAGAACAGTGTTCAGTAATCAATGAGCCCTGAGGAAGGTATCTCTTCGTTTTACAGAAGAGAAAAACCAGACCAGAAAATTACTGAAGCGATTACTCGAAATTTAGTTATTTTTAATGATATGAAAGTGATTAATGAAGAGATACAAGCCATTGTTGATGATCCCACGAAGGCTGGATATTAGATCTGGTGACTTGGATTGAGCTGAAGTTGAGTCATAAATTGATCTGGTTAGTCTTGCACTCATAAATTACAGGCCATCGAGACATTTAATTACAACTCCAGATGGCAAAATATCAAACTAGTGGACAGGAGTAATTGATCAGATGCTTGATTCTGCCACGGAAAACACTGGAAATCGATTCATCAATTTGTACACTTTCAGTTGGGAACCTCTTATGCCAGCGCGATTAAAGATCGTTCGGCTAATTCAGCTTACGGCTACAGCAACAAATAGAACACAAGATTAGCAGTTTTCGTTGTCATTTCTGTTGAAGAGAACAGACATCCGTGATTATTTCTCAGACAATTTTATTAACATTGTGTAAAAAATTAAGATACACCTTGCTAAATTTAACTCTATCGAAAAATAATAAATTACTCGCACAAACATTATTACCTCATTGTTGAAAATGGGAAAAATTGATTTCGGCCATTTGAAAGTGCCAAAAATTCACCCTTCCAGTGACAAGCTTCAGTAGTACAATGGTAGTACCAATCCCTTGTAGCGAAATGACGCATAAATGATCATTCCCACAGTGATAATGCACATTTTTCTACATAAACAATATAGAATTGCCTATGATTTTGAAGGAGAGAAAGGAAAAAAATATGTACTAATGGTTGTAAAATAGTAGTACATACTTTCTCGCCCGTATTTTCATGCAAAATTACAAGAAAAGAACTGAAATTTTCGAAAAGTTTTACATGACCTTTTATCAAAATCTATTTTTAAGAAACAGATTTCATTAGGGGGGAAAAATATTTAATATTTTAATTGTAGGAAGACTCCCGACAAATTTTGAACTTTTGCAATTTTTGAAAAATCACAGTTTTCAACGAATATGGGACCTGCACCATTCTCTTAAACAACAAATTCTCTTATCCAACAACAAATTTATTAAAAACGATGGAGCATTTTTATTGAAAATTCGGAAAATGTGCCAGGGACTTCTTGTAAAGTACCCCCCAAAATTAAAACACCGATTTCAAATTCAAGGGGCCGTAACATCAGCTGGATTGATTGAGGAATACCAATATTGGGGAAATTCGGCTGAACGATTTATCCGCTAGTGTTGTTCACAGACAGACGGTCAGCTATTTTGCCATCATTCTATTTTCGGCATGAAGTACACACAAACCATGGATTCTGGATACACCACGTGTTATAGAATTTCCCCCCCTAAATTTAGCAACTATATTTATCGACCTTTTTGTTTCCACGCCCCTGTAATAAGTTTTCTTCCGAAAATTCGCCGTTTTTTTGGCGCAGCATTACGTAACTTTTACTCTACTTCGTAGCGAGAAAGTAATAAAAAATTACAATATTCTAAGAAACAGATCGTGTAATCCGAGGATTCTGAATGGCTGGTCTATTGGGAAACAACGTTTTTGTTCTTTTCAGGCGCAGATCCGCCGCAGCCCGCGCCAGAAGGGTTATGACCAGTGGGACGAGGGATCTGTCCCTCGGGAGGACGCAAATCGGGTGGGGACCGCCGAGGGCCTCTGAGGGACGAGGCGGGAGGCGGGTTGAACTGTAAAGAGTCCGCTCAGCAACTATCCTCTCCTGTAGTGGACTCGCACGTGCGTATTCACTGACTTGAGCGATTTTCCGATATTTCAACTATTCAAATTCATTGAAGTTGTTAAAAAAATATTTTTTAAATTAACTTCAATGTACCGGCCAGCACTCACAACGTTTGTTTACATATTGTTCGGAGGAAACTCTAACGAGTTTTCCACATTATACTACTGACGTATGGGTATTTGGGTTTGTCGTAATATTGTCATTTATGGCTGAGAACTCTCGGGTTTTTGCGCGCCTTCACAAAATGATAGAATATAAATGAAGAAGCATGGAGTCAAAATAGAAAGTTGTTTGAACTTTTAAAAGAAGCACTTTTGGGGAGATATGGAAAAAAAGTCATCGATAGCTCGTTTCGACTGCATTAGGCATATATGTATTATCAACTAACCGACATGTTGACATAGAAGCGGACATGGACACGAAGCTGTTTGTCAGTGCCCGTTGTAATCATTTGAGTGTGGCTGGGACTTTTCTCTTCTAATGCTTCGTGACAACCGCTATCTCGCCTCCAATAGTTTTTGGTTGAACCGAGGTTCGTCGGTTGCTGCGCCAGCCTCTGTGCCTCGTAAGTGTCGATTTAGCGAATAGTGATGTGATATCGACCACAAAACATCGATGTTTTAATGCTGAATTAGTAACATCTAATATTACATTCGTATGCAACAAATTTAATTAAACAGTGGCCATGTACATTAATTTATAATTAAAATTTAAGAATGTGATGGTATGTATGTGTGAATATGTGAGTGTGTGTATGTGTGAGTGAGAGTGTGTGTATGTGCATATGTGTGTGAGTGTGAGTTTGTGTGTGTGTGTGAGTATGCGTGTGTCTGTGTGTGAGTATGAACGTGAGTGTGTTTGCAAGTGTGCGTGTTTGTGTAAGTAAGTGGGCGAGTGTGTTAAAAACGCGTGTCCGTGTGCGAAATACGAGGATATTCGCGGGCATCAGGATCATCTCGGACGCGCGATAGTGTGTTCGAGTTTATTTGGTTCGAACACATAAAAAGACAATAATACTATCAGTTACTATTTCATACTGTAACTATTACCAAATTGTGATTATGGGAATTTTTCATCCACAAACAAAACATCGAAAACGTAAACATATCCATGTAGAAAGAACCATTGCTTCAATACATCGATTTTTAAAACAATATATTTTGAAAACATCGACATCGATGACTCATCCCTCGTGGGAAGAAGGTGACGTTGCTAAATTTACTTCTTCTGTCCATAGTGCTGTCCATAGAGCATTTACTAGGCAGATCAGTTGCGTGTGTTGTGGAAAATTTTAAACGAAACGTATTTGGAAAGAGAGAGTAATGATAACATTAGAACAACATGTGCAATTAGTCCCATTTCCGAATGGATAATATCACGTAGCAGAGAATGGAATCAACACATTGATAGAATGAATGAAGATACAATAGTCTCGAATACAGAAGATGTACGTGTAGATGTAAAATACGAAGATAGAATGAATGAAGATGGAAGGGTCTCGAGAGATACAAGACCTGTGGGAAGAAGATATCCAGAAGGCCAAGGCGCAGATGGCATGAGTTTTTAAATCCAAGGAATGGATCAGGCCTATAGCCCACTAAGAAGTAGTCTCTTCCCAGTCTACAACCGGGAGAGATGGCTCAGTGAATCAACCTGATGTCATTGCAATCCCTCTGACCGGGAGGTCCTAGGTTCGAGTCCCGACGGCGGCAGGATTTTCGACACTAGCTTGTCAGCGAGGTTGAATTCAGTCGCTGTCTGGAGGAGAATTCTATCGGCCGGCTGCTCTGATCGGTAGTTTTCCGTGGTTTCCCCGATCAACACCAGACGAATGCTGGACCAGTACCCTAAGAAACGGGCCAAGGACCGCGCGCGATCTTTCCTTCCTCATCCTTGTCCTATCCTCTCCCTCTTACACACACACTTACACTAACATGCACTACACTACCACACATGCCGGGAGACCGGTCGGGAGCTTACAACTTGTCCCGACTGGGGCGGTGCCCCGCTGGTGGGAGATACTTGGTTGGGGGGAAAACCCCGCTAGTCGACGGCAGGTCGGCCAGATCTCGCCATCCAGCGGGGAAAAGATCATCGCCACCTCCCGGGGAAAAACACGCATTACACTTACGGGACTAATGACCTGAGCAGTTGACGTGCCCGGAAACACGAATCAATCAATCAATCAATCAACCCAGTCTACAGATAGGACTACGCGGATTTCGAAAGATGACCATTCACCAGTAGTGCTGATTAAGTAGGCGGAGTGACCTGTTGATAAATAGGGACTTTTTGGGCGGCGAAACGTTACAGAAATCGACAGCTATATTGATCTTCTGCGCATGCGCAATTCTTCGCAACACTTTTGCACATCTGCGCGTGTGCAGAAGATCGAGATTGCAGTCCATTACTGTGCCGTGCAAAAACGCGCTAATTTTCTTAAGTTGCCCAAATTTATTTTTTCACATAAAGACTTCGAATTTTCACTCAACACTTTTCCGACACCCTTCTTCAGGCCCGGCGGATTATATGGGTATGGTGGATAGATATACGCACCCAAAAAATTTCGAGTGAGTAAAATATTCACTCGGAATTTGGAGTGAGAGATATATTTCATAAACGTCATATTCCAGAAAAGAACGAAGTTTCACGGTACAACATCGACTCAAAACGAATAAGCAATCAATTATGATGCAAGATCGTCTAAGCAGTATTGCTCTTTGACAAGTTGATAGTGACATGACCAACAAAATTTATTTCCAAAAATTGTTAAATGAGTTTATATCAAAAAATGCAAAGCGTTGCGCTGTTTTTGCATTGCAAAAATGAATGGGTGAATTTACACGGAATAAAAGTGATAACAATTTAATTATAAACATGCCAATTTGAAATAAAAAGTTTTGTATTTTCCCTTCATACACATTTTTGAGAGGAGGTGGAGGGGGAAGGGGGACTCTTGCCCTGGTCAACTACCCACTCGGACTGGAACACAAATCGTCGGCCCTGCCCTTCTTGCGTCTGAAGTCTCATAAAAACCCGAGCGTCCGACGCGATGAGCGTTGCCTGCCAGCGTGCGAGCGGGCGGCGAGCTATGATGGCAAGGCATCGCAGAGGGCGGTGGTGACGACCCGCGTGATGACACGCTGTGACACGTGTGATGGAGTAGCCTCCCCGCCATCGCCTCACTCCTCTTCCCACCTCTGCCTCCGCAGCTACCCGTTGCGGTGGCTGTGACAGTTGATCAGCAATGATTCTGCCTAGTGAGAAGTCCCCTTCATTTTGGGTTGGCGAGGGGGGAGGGAAACGGCAGAGTTGGCTGAGAGCATTGTTGCCACCGTAGCGCTTCTGCTCGAGAGGTCCTAGGGTTGGGTTTCAGTCTCGACAGTTGCGGATTTTCGACATTAGCTACACACCTAGGTCCAATTCAACCACTGTCTGGAGGAGAATTGTAAAGGGAAACGACAGCTGTCCTTTGGGTTGTTTTCTGTGGTTTCTCCGATGGACATCAAGCCAATGCCGGAGTAGTACTCTGACAAACGGGTCACGGACCGCGCGCGATCTTTCCTTTCTCAATGTAGTCTCGTCCTCTTCCCTTACAAACACGCGCACACAAACATTCACATGCACTACATACAAAAGTCAGGTGCATAACTGCGTATCTCAGCTGGCGTGATATCCTACCGATAGAGATAGTTGGAATGAAAAAAGCCGCTGGAAGACGTGCAGGTCGGCGCTGGATGCGACGCTCTAGAGGAGTAAGAACATCGACATTACCCGTTATAAAATGCACTGCTCTTTAGACAATGATGACCATGGCGTTGAGCCCCGAAACACAAAACAATCAAACCGAGGTTGAAGACAGCGGAGTCGCAAAGATATAAAAGAGAGATTTTGCACGCCTTTGCGGGCAGCAATCGACAGCAATCTCGATCTTCTGCGCATGCGCAGTTGCACAAAAGTGATGCGCACCTGCACATGCGCAGAAGATCGAAAATGCGTCGATTGCTTTAACGTTCGAGGGTGCAAAAACTCCCTAAAGACATGCGTGATCTCATGCTATCGACACGTGTAGTACGTCAGCCTTCCCGCCATCAGCACTCGTCTCTCACCACCCCTACAGCCGCATCGCTTTCCAACATCGACGCGGGCGGCGATTGAGAGTTAAGCTGGCAGGAAGCTGCCCGGCAGAGTTCTTGACCTGCGGTGCTCTCTCAGCGGCGCGGCGGCGGTGAAGACCCGCGTGATGACACACCGCTGACACGTGTCGTACGGCAGTCCCTGCGCCATCCCCCCTCTCTCCCTCTCCTAGTCTCTCTCTCTCTCCCTCTCGCTCGCTCCGCAGCCACCACCGCCACCGCACTTTTCCGCCGGCGGGCGGGCGCGGCGTGGGGGCGGGGCGGGTAGGGCCGCACTTTATGAAGACGGATCCGCCCCTAAACTCGCAGGCGCTATCAGCCCGGGCAGGCAATTCGCCGGCCCCGGGCGCACGGGCAACGCCGTACTTCCACCTCGCGTGGCGGCGGCTGGCGGCGGCGAGGGCGACGTGGCAACGGCGGCGGCGGCGGCGGCGGCGGCGGGGCGAGCGCGCGCGAGCGCCGCTGGGGAAGGTTTATGTGCTGCTGAAGCCATAGAGGCCGCCCTCTCCTCCTCCGCCTCCGCCCGCTCCGCTCCGCGCCCGCCCGCGCGCCCGCTCAGATTTACGATCGCTTTACGAGCGCCGGACCATCAGGGCGCGCGCGGCAAAATGAGCCCTTCTAACCTTATTTATGTTGTAGTGTGTTCCCCGGACGGTGCCTGGGGCATGTAAATCATCCCGACCAATAGAGCCCGCGCGCCGCCCCGCCCCGCCCCGCCCCGCCCCGCCCCGCCGCGTCCCTCGGGGGGCGCCACGCCCCCTGTCGCTCCCCCCTCCGGCCCCACCCGCTGCCGCCCTCGCGTCGCCGTAAAAAGCTGCCTTGAGCGCGGCCCCGCCCCTCCCCGCCGCGCCCCGCGCCGCGTACAGGTGTTTCGCGGCGATCGGTGGGCGCACTCGGGGGCCGCCGCTAAAAGCGTTCCGCCATACGTTTGGGGCGCGCGGGCGCTGACGGCGATCGCCCTCCCCCCCCCCGGGGGAGAGGCGTGGGCGATGGGGTGGCCGCCGGCGACAGCCGCCGGCGACGGGGGAGGCCATCTGCATCAGCCACTCGCCCGTTCGCCCCCCCCCCGCAGGCCCACCAACTTTTGCCACCAAGAAAATGACGCGGCCAGGAGTGCTATGCGCTGTGGACATGTGTTAGGGTACATGCTCTACATTTTGCGAACACGAAAGCACAACCTCCATTCGGGAAGTAGGAAGCCGGTTGTCAGTGCATGTGCTTGCGCAACAGCTGCTGGTTAATGACTTATTTAGACCTGTTAAACGTGTTTCAAGTTGATTGCTGGTATGATACTCATTTGTTATGCAAGTAATTTGAGTCATGCAACGCTAAACTATTAGAACGTTTTGTCAAGAAGACAATTGACTGAAACATTTTGTCAAACTGTAGAAAGAATGTGAGAAGGTCATGTTCAAATTTATTTTCCGATTGTCTGATTTTCTTTTTGCGACCTAGAATTTCTTCATACAATACGAAACAAACAACAATTCGCATTTCGAATCGTGTAGATTCCTTCCCAACATTTTGTAACTCAAATGTTTGATTTGGCTTGCAAGTCAAATAGAATGAGTCAAAATTTTGCTTTTGGATTTTTCAAAACAATGTGATTTTATAATACATTTTTTCATTTCATTGACTTAATAAATAATACAAAATGTAATTGTGATTTTTTATAGATTATTTGAGTAAATTCAAATAAGGAAGGTAACTCATGTTGCATCATCGCTTCTGTTTTCTTTGACAGTTTGCTGCTGAGGGTATTTTTTTCTTCGTATTTTCTGAAATTTAGTAAGATTAAACAAATAGTGAACGTCATATTGTTATTATTATTATTATTATTGCTATTATTACTATTTGTATTGTTATTATATTATTATTTTATTCTTTTAATTGTATAATTCATATCACATTTTAACTCTGTTCCAAACAGTAAACCAAATATCACAGAATGATGCGTAGAAATAAATCTTACTATTAGTAACTTGGCAATCAAATACACTATCTTTTAAGGTTTTATATTGTACAAGCGTCTATTACTCTCGACCCTAGTAAAAGTAGAACTATATTTAAAGTAAGACCAACATTCAGTGCTACGGAAGACAGAATTACCCAGAATTACCTGAACGAGTACTGTCTGCGGAACCCACTAATTTACTGCGTAGGATGACATGTCTGTACCGCATCATTTATCTTATATATGTCTTGTAACTTGAATGCTTGAATCGATCTTTCCGGTCATTCTAATTTATGAAAGTCATCGACGTAACCGTAGGAGCAATCCGTTGTAAAAGGAGATACAACAAGATGACCAGAAAGTGGCCCTCTCGTTTCTTACGCTGTCTCCAATTCCAGGAGGGAAAAAAAACGACAACGATGGTGAAAGAACTACGGCAGTTTTCATACAGGAAGTGAAATTAAAGTGTACGTCTTTCTTCGAGCTACGCAAAGCGAAATGACGTGAATAGGGAGCCTTCAATGCACCTCAATTAACCCCAGGGACGGTGATCGACAGGCGGGTATTAAGAGAAACTCTTGACGGTATTGTTGAAATGTTTTACCTGATCAAACGTTTCCCTCTTGGAGCCCACTCAAGCAAATCAATAGATCTTGAACAGATCGTATCTAATCCAGAGCGCGGCCACAAAGAGCCTGGCTCGACGCGACAGAAAATAAACGGACAATGGGAAGTGTCAGGGATGATGGAAGTGTACGCGAACACATGTCGGTCCGTCGTGCCTCGCATTAACGCGGTAATCAGATTTGTCGACAGCTGTCGCTCCCGTCACCCCCCCCCTCCATTCTTCCGACCGTCTCTCCCCCTCTGCCCCTCTCCCCATCTCACCCTCCTCCACCTCGGGGAGCGTCAGGGCTTCGAGGCGCCCGGCCGGCCGGCACACTCCATCTCCCTCCAGGGTGAAAGGCTCCAGAAAAGAATGACGAGCGTTCAGTGACACCTCTTCAGGTGTACATACACATTGAGCTATTGTAATCGTGGTTGATGTGGCTGGATCCTCGAAAGGATGCATTTATATTTCTAGACCGGTTTGGGTTGTGCAATGGCTTGTAGCAGAGTGAAGTACCCAGAGACCAAGGTTGTGATTTCGATTTCCGCATGAGCATTTTCACCTTGTGACAAGGGTCAGGTTGGTTTGTTGCGGCTCCGTGCATATCATTCCATCCATCATTCCAATCCAATAGCATAATCATCTTCGTCGTCATCATTTTTCATACGATCATACTACCATTCTTCATTGAGAAGCATGCCTGCGAAGAAAAAGTTGCCGGCCAAAGCGGTGGCTACTTCCATAGGTTAAGTTAGATATGTTATAAATTAGTTATTTAAGCACTGCCCCTTTGCCGCAAAAGCCAAAGAGCTGTGACACAAGTATCCACAAATAAAATAAACGACCGTCTTGCCAGGGCCACTGGCGACGGGAAAGTTACAAAAGTCCCTAGGCTAACGATTAATATTTTGTAACCACTTCCTTTATTTATAAAACTGTACGTACATATTTTATTAGAACACAAGGTTTTTAATAAGCCATAACCCTCTGTAAACAACCATAATCAGTAGGGAACGTATTTTTATGACCTAAAAGATCTTGAAACATTTTGAAAATATACATTTATGACCTAAAAATTCTAAAATATGCATTTTCATCTGCAATTAAAAATAACAATGTTATTGTCTATGCAAACCTTTCTTCGATATAATTTCAGGAAAATCATGTCTGGAATGAAGATTTTTGAACCAACAATATAATTTACCTTGCTTGTCGGGAAATATAATTGAAGAAAATTTTCACCATAGTGAAGTACATCGCATCTTGTTGCATTTCGTCTGCCTGGTTTAAAAAATATATCAAGAAAAATCCTTCATTTGCCCAAATATTTTATTATCTATTGAAAAGAGGAAAAAATGCATTAGCATAACATCAATGTATATTCATTTTACGATTTTACTTTTTATTTTTAATGCTCGTGAATAAATATATTCTATGAAAAGATGTAACGTCTAATGTTTCTATTTTAACGAAATATGCAAAATATGCTCCTATAATTACCCGAATATCCACCAACAGGAAAAATAGGCCAAATATGCACTAACATGTTAACCAAATGTCAAGAAATTTCACGTGAATATGCCTTGAAGCAACCGACAAAAAAATGCAAAATCATAGAAATTCCCTCCTCAAAAATCAGTTTTGTTGAAAGAATAATTAGGACCCAAGTGTTATAATAATTCCTGGCATCCTACTAATAACATCAATATGTCACCTGTCCTTGATAGTCAAATTTAAATGACATTTATTGGTACAACGGATTTTTTCCAAAGCAAATAAATGACATTTGCAGAATAACTACAGGCCTCATTTCTTCCAGTCTCGTATTGAAACAAATGCCTTACGATACTTAGATTTTCGTAAATAAGGGTGAGTAGGGCCCGTGGCCGGGCGTCCTGCGGGCCAGCGCGGCGGCGGCGGCGGCGGCGTGGGCGGTGGCGCGGGCGAGCGGGCGGGCGAGCGGGCGGTGGGCGGGCGCCGCCGCCGAGAAGTGGCGGGGCGCGGCGCGGCGCGGCGGAGGCGCTGGCAGCGAGACTCCATTACTTACCGGCGATCGGGCGGCGCGACCGGGAGGATTAACGGCCGGGGGCGGCGGGGCGGACACCGCGTAACAGATTACACCCCTAAGGGCGGCGTCGCCCGGGGCGGGAAGGGCGCGGCGTGCCCCAGGGCTGTCCGCCCTGCCCCCCAGCCCGTTGGCCACGCGCGACGGTTTCTGCGCCGACCACACGCGCGTTTCCCAACCAGCGTTCGCCTCAACGCTGCTCAAGGTACTTGCTCTTGCGTGTTCCGCCAGAAATTAAACCCTAGGGGTGAATACGTAGTGGCCTACTTTTGGCCCACGCTCTTGTATACCAGGCTATATTATCATAACGTAAATGATCCCTTTTTTTGAGACAGCTGTCATTGTTTTAGTTTCAGTCGCTGTCTGGAGGAGAATTCCTAGCGGCCGGCTGCTCTGATCGGTAGTTTTCCGTGGTTTCTCCGATCAACACCAGGCGAATGCCGGAGCAGTACCCTAACAAGCGGGCCACGGAGCGCGCGCGATCTTTCCTTCCTCTTCCTTGTTCTATCCTATCCTCTTACACACACACTTACACTAACATGCACTACACTACCACACATGCCGGGAGATCAGTCGGGAGCTTACAACTTGTCCCGGCTGGGGCGGTGCCCCGCTGATGGGAGATACTTGGTTGAGGGGAAACCCCGCTAGTCGACGGTAGGTCGGCGCCAGATCTCGCTATCCAGCGGGGAAACGTTCATCGCCACCTCCCGAGGAAAAACGCGCACTACACTTACGGGACTAATGACCAAAGTAGTCGACGCGCCCGGAAACGAATCAATCAATCAATCATTGTTTTAGTAACAAGAATTTTAATTTCTTATTTCGTACTTTATTTTCGAAATAAGAAATCACAATTCTTATGTGTTACTAAAACAATGAAATCTGTCTCAAAAATAGGGATCATTAACGTTACGATAAAGTAACGAATAAAGAGTTCTAAACCTTATAATACCAGGTACATTACTTAGTATTACGGGGGGAGAATTGTTCAAGTTAGGTATGCCAAAGGGCTACATAATGCGCCTGGCAACTGTTAAACTATATTTAAGCTACATCTAATTTAGGTTTAGTTAATTATACTAAAGAAAATCTCCACCTCTAACTCCATAAGCCGTACGGTAGTAGCCCAATGTAGACGAATTATGAAAATTAATTCCCGCCTTTACAGGGCTACTGTGAAGGGGAAATTGAAACAAGCACACCAGATTGAATGGGAGCAGGAGGGGGTATTTTCCCCATGTTAATGCAGCAAGGAACATTTTGAACGTATTGAAGCTGACAAGTTGCAACTTGGCAACAGCGTAGATTAGAGTTTTACACACAATGAATCGTTTCATTATTATCAAACCATTATTCGGGGTGTATACAGTTTTAACAAAGCATGTTTACACTATTTTTGCATTATGTTTCTTATTATTTATAAACCGTACTTACAAATATTAAATATAATGATTGAAAATACATACAATAACAAATAATTGTTCTTAAAAGTTTCAGATTTCTATCTAATTTTTGTGAAAATGTCCTTTGCAAATCAAACTTTTGAATTTAAGTTACAGTCTTGAATTTTCCTGAGACAGGTCCCACACTTGTGGGAAATTAATGTTTACTGAAAAACTACCAGCTGAGAATGAGCATAAGACAATGAAATTAGGATTGTTTGAAATACAAATGAACGCAGAATTATTTTAATTAAGAAGCTAATGGTACTACACAATGGCACTGAGTTTCTCGTCACTTGTTTTTTTAATAATATTTTTTCATTTGAGATAGCTTCTGTTTTGCCTCTCAACCACTTCACTTCTCAGCTGTTACCTATCGAGTTTAAGACATTGGTTGACATTTTATAAATTTTTTGGTCTCTAATAACAGAATTGAATTTGCGGTACTACGTCAGCACACATTTTTCATGCATAATATCTGTTTTGCAATTTTGGAAAATGTAGATACTTCAACAAAAAGGAGACCTGTGCCATTTTTAAGTGTCCTTTTCTCTGTCCAAGAAAAAATAATAAAAATTTTAGAAAAAATTATAAATTGCCTTAACGTCAAATAAATATCACGCAAAACTACTCTTTTCTCAAAAAAAATGTACATGGCTTTATTTAGAGAAGAATTTTTTAGATCAGATTACAATATGAAAACGAGATTTCTTACTAAATTGTCCAATTTGCGTTGTACATAAGTCACATTTCATATAGCTGTATATATAATAACCTGGCACTAAATGACACACAGGCTAGTTTCTGAAGACAGGTATAGCTTATTACAGAACGTATATTTAGATTCGGAATTTTAGAATGAATTTTTGAGAAAATCTTGTTTTTAATATTGCTCATATTTCACTCAAAATTGCCCGAAAACAACTAACATTTTTAATAATGAGACATGCACATGTCAGAAATTTCTGGATTACTCTAATGAAATTAACATTAAAGTAATTATCAGGATCACACAGTAAATTTAATGTACTCATGTACATTAGAATGTAATAGACGAATTTTCATGGTCATATCTGGAAGGAAGGAAGGAAAGAAGGAATGGTCTTGATGGACTGGTGAATATATAATATGAATGATAAGATCCAGTGGAAAAGGGAGAAATTCTATATTAAATTTTCACCGACTTATATTTAAACTTTAAATTTAATGTAGAAATATGTTAGCTCTTTTTAATACATATGTACATTACGTTTCATGTACATTAATACATTAAATCCAATTACTTTTCTAACCGTGTGCACCTTCTTTAAAAGGGTCCTTACCTGTATCCGAGGAAGAAATGTTAAAGGAAAAATTTGGAGCCGTCAATGAAAATAAATCTTTCAAATATTGTTTACTTCAAACAAAAATTCCGGGAAAACTAATCGTTTTAAAAAAAAATTGTATGACTTTCTTTAAAGAGCAATTTTTTAGAACAGATTGCATTAAGAAAATAATTGAGCATACCAGTCCCTTCAGCTAAGGTATCCAGTTTGCTTGATCCGTCTCGTTTCGTATGTCTGCTTCCCTTGAACTTAAGAGGGCCATTAAATGTTTCCTAAAAATAGTCATGGTTTATTCGAAAACAATTTAGCTTTCAGTTAATTTCAAAACTAATACATGTTAATGGTAGTGCAGCCAACATCTAATATTTTAATAGCGACAACAACGTTTTCTCTCATAACTTGCACAAAAGCACGTAATTTTATAAGTTTATGTTTTAAAATCGACAAAAGTATTTAAAATTGGATCAACCGGAACAACCCATTAACATTTTTTGAACTTTTTTGGGACACTAAATATTTGGATTGAAGAAAGGCTATCAGAATATTGAGATGCGTCATATTCATCTCATTCTGAATATGAAGAAATGTTTATAAAAAAACTCAAAGGACAAATAGGGGGGCTGGCGGCAATTCTTTCCCCACTGGATGGCGAGACCCGGCGCCAATCCACATGTCGGCTCTGGGGTATATCTCCCTGCAGATATCTCTCTCCAGCAGGGCACCGCCCCAGCCGGCACTTAGCTCCCGACCTGCCTCCCACCATGTGCGGTAGTGCAGAACTTGTACGTAAAAGTGTGTGTAAGTAAGAGTTGAGGATAAGATAAGGAAGAGGACGGAAAGAACGCACAAGGTCCGTGGACCGTGTGTTAGCTACTGCCCCGGCATTCGCCTGGTGTTCATAGAAAAAAAACACAAATATATACAGCTTGCGCTAGCTGTATAGCTGGTGAATCATCTTGGCATCGTCGGGACTTGAACACTAGGACTTCCCGCTCGAAATCGCTGCAGAGACAGCTTGACAGCTAATGTCGAAATTCTTGCCGTCTTCAAACCTCAAACTAGAACCAGAATCTAGAACCTCCCGATGAAAACCGCTGCAGAGGCAGCAGCAATGCTGACTCCGAACTAACTCAGCCGCTCGCGGCGACCAGAGGCCGTAAGGCCAGCGGCGGCGGCGGCTAAGGGAAGGAGCGGGGGCGGCGCGGAGGGGGAGGGGCGGAAGAGGGCAGTGTTGTTTGTAGGCCGCGGCGCGGCGGCTGGATGCTGTTTGCCCGGGCGGCGGCGGCGCCAGGCCAAAGACACGCGGGCGGCGACCCGGCACGGAGAGCGGCAGCTGTAATGGGCGGGCCGAGATGCGGCCAGCGATAGCCCCTCGACGCCCCTCGCACCGCCCGCGCTCGCCGCCCGCCGTCCTTCCGCCCCGCCGCCACCGCCCCGCCGCCACCGCCCCGCCGCCACCGCCCCCCCCGCCACCGCCCGCCGCCACCACCCCGCCCCCACCGCCCCGCCGCCACCGCCCCGCCGCCACCGCCGCGCCGCCTCGCCACTGACCGCGGCGCGCGCTGAACCTACGCAGCCAGAGAGATTTCCGTCTTTAATATACCCTGACGCCACTTTGTCATTTGGAGAATCAACAAGCGGACGGCTTGGTGAGAGCGAAAGAGGAATTTCAAATTGTGCGCAAACGAAAAAGAATTATATTAAGTATTTCAACTTTTTTATGAAAATATAATTACCAGACATCAACATTCAATTTCCCAAGTAATCCGATAATTTTATTTCCAATATTTTCTTTGGTAAGTGTAACATTACAATGAAACAGTATAGAATTTATAATCTTACTCTCCACAGCCTGCTTACAAGTAAAACTATATTAGAGAATCATTAATATATAATAATCAGAATAATTAAAAGGTTGCGATCCACTACTGTACTACTAATTGAGACATTCCAGTTAGCCGGTTCTTTTACAGCAATTATCTTCAGTAAAAATAAAAAAAAATCATTATCATGCAGTCTGGCTCAGGAGTTAGAAACAAAACAAATATTAAAAGTTGATAAAAATAGGAAAAATATTGTCAAATATAGGACAACGTCAGCCATAACAAGGTCTTAAAAAGTTTTCAATGTTCTTTTAATATCGCTCTCCGGATAGAAAACGCAACAGTCCTGAGGTTGAATAATGTATGATTCTGGAAAGTCGAAATGCGTTACTGCGTAATATATAACAATTCATTTTTTTCGCAAAAATAAAAATTAATAAAAACATCCCAAAATCCTGAAAATAAAACGTGTAAAACGATCAGGCAATAATTAAATTATAAAAGAGCTGTGGTGAATCTCCGAGACGTGATCCGCCACATTGGTTACGTGGCCTCGATTTCCTTTTGTACCGCGTGAACAATGTTTGTGTATTTTCCTTTCCCTTCGCGAAAAAGCAAGCTTGCGCGAACCCTTCCCTTTGCACTGTCTCTTGTCATCGCCTGTTATCTGCGCCTTAGTTCCCTCCGCAACCTGGAGCCTTCGTTCCTCCGCCACTGTTCTTTTTCTTTCCCCTCTACTGAAATTCCCGTCTTCAGGCGGGAATTTATTTTACGCATAGGTTTCTGTACTAAGCCATTGATTTGCGGCTTACGCGGCTAGAGAGGAGGGGGGACTGTCTTAATAAGTAACTAAAATTAACTTCATCTAATTTCACAATGAAAAATATTTGCATTTTAACATACCAAACTAACGGGTAAATAAGATTTTTTTTCCTTCACACTAGGATATGTTTTCTATTTGTATGGGCTAGATTTTTTTTACATTCACGCAATATTCATACTTGTTTGACATTTAACTACACTGCCGCGTCCTAACCACTCTCATAAATATTTGGAACAGCTACGAAAACGCGCAGTGCACAAAACAATTTTCAAAACTAGTGATGCGACAACAGCACGTACTTTATTGTAATATTTGTAACATTCGGTAGTTTTCGAAACATTAGAGGGTTCAACGAAAATTACACACGATCCATTTTTTAAGCGTTCTTTCCTCTATCCTAGGGGGAAAATAGTAATAAAAATTGAATCCATTTTTGTGAAAACTTTGAAAGTACTGTTACGGCTTCATGTAAAGTACTCCCCCCCTCAAAATAATAAAATATGTAGGCGCTCTAGTTCGACCAAATCAACCGAGGTATACCAATTTGGATGAAAATCGTCTAAACAGTTGAAGCGCCATCGTTGCACACTAACTTAGTTTAACACAAACTTGTTTTAGCAAAATTGAATCTGCCAGCGATTTCAAGAGAATAATAGAATTCCTCCAAGTAGCAAATGTTACTATAAAACTATGAATAATAAATGTGTAGCAGTTGAGGTTAAACGCTCTTTAAAAATAGCGATTACTTAAAATTAGATTAAGGGTTGCAAGAAAAAGGCACCAAATTTAGTTAACATATTGCAAATAAAAAAAATTGAAAACTTATCATATTGTTGGAATCTCAATTCTATCGCCATTAAAAAAACAATATGTTTAGAATCAGAAGTTTTATATTTATAAATGTAAGGCACATTCAGAGCAAATAACGGTGATGACTTTTGACGTTTGTAATAAGAGGAAGTATCGAATTTTATAAGCAAACTAGTTATTTATACGTGCTTTCGGCAATGTTTCAATCAATTCATTTCGTAATACCATCTTACAAGAAAAATGCGTTTAAGTAATAAATATCTTTATTTTAAATAGTAGCCACAGTTCATCATATTTTAGCAAGAAGTATCTTGCCGTTGACTGATTGATTGGTGATTCCGGGTGCATCAACTGCTAAGGTATTTACTACATTAAATGTAGTGCAAGTTTTTATCTCTGGAAATGGCAGTGATCTTCCCCCGCTGATGGTGAGACACAGCGATCGTCGGCTAGCGGGTATCTTCCCAAACCGGGTATCTCCTATCAGCGGGGCACCTCCCCAGACGGGAAAAACTCACAGTTCCCGACCTGTGTGGTTGTGTAGTGCATGTTATTGTAAGTGTATGTATGTAAGGGGTGGGGATGGGATAAGGAAGAGGAAGGAAAGTTCGCGCGCGTTCCGTGAGCCGTTTGGTTAGAGTACTACTGCTTTGGCATTCGCTAGGTGTTTGATCGGAGAAACCACGGAAAACTATCGATCAGAGCAGCCAGCCATTAGAATTATCCTCCAGACAGCGACTGTATTCGACCTAGCTGACAAGCTAGTGCCGAAAAATCCTGCCGCTGTCCGGACTCGAACCTAGGACCTCCCGGTCAGAGGGACTGTAGTGACATCAGGCTTGATGCCATGAGCAACCTCTCCCGGGTTGCCGATTGAAAGTAGTGTTTTCGTTCCATGTTTGTGATAGGGTTATGATAGTGTCTTTGCAGTCTCGTCATGTCATCAGTAGTAGTATCATTGCCGACTGTACAGCATTATAAAAAAACAGAGAACAAAAATGGAGGCGTTGCGAGTGGTAGTCGCTCGCCTTTGCCCTTTGCCGCGCACTGTGCTGCGCCCTCTGCAGAGCCGCGGGGCGGAGCGCCGGCTCCCCGGCCCGTCGTCGCTTTACAGCTGCGGTCGATGGCTGCAAGACGTGCCGCGCGGCGCGGCGGTGACGCAGGCGGCGGCGGCGGGGGCGGCGGCGGGCAGGGCAAATCCCCGTTTGATTGCAGCTCTGCGCCGCGCTCTACGCCTCCTTCGCCGCCGCACGTCCCGGGCGCCGGGCGACGCCGGGGGCGGCGGCGGCGGCGGCGGCCCGCGGAAAAAGCACCGGCGTCTCGGCGGGGCCGTTGCCGTAATCCGAACCCCTCCTGCCCCCGGGCCGCGCACCGCCGCGACGCGACGCGCGGCTCCTTCGCCGCCGCCGCCGCCGCCCTCACTGCCGCCGAGTGCCCGGGGATGACCATAAATTGGGCGGGCGAGTTCTTCGCGGGATTACCGGGCGGGGTCGAGGCGAGACGCGTCGCCTGCGCGCGGCGGAGGCGGTCGCGCTGTGCGGCGCAGGTCGGCGGAGGGCGGTGGAGGGCGGTGGAGGGCAGTGGGGAAGGACGAGGTCGACGGAGTCAGAGGGCGGCGATGGGCCGAAGGAGGAGGACGGCGGGAAGTGGACAGAAGGCGATACGGGCAGAGGGCGACACGGGCAGCTGCGGAGCAAAAGAGGATGTTGCCGGGCGCGGGCGGAGGACGGCAACGAATGGTGGCGGATGGCGGTAGAGGGCAGCAAAGAAGGATGGGGGAGGGCGGCGGAGGGTGGCGGAAGGCGGGACAGAGGGTGATAGAGGGCAGGACGGAGGGTGGTGACGGAGGGCGGGGCGGAGGATGGCAGAGGGTCAGGGCGATAGGTGTCGTAGAGCAAGTTGGAGAGCGGCCAGGGGCGGGGGTGGAGGGCGGTGGAGGAGGGGCGGAGGGTGGTCGCGGACGATGGCAGGGGACGGAGCAGAGGACTGGCGTAGGTCAGAGCGGAGGGGGATGGAGGGCGATGGATAGTGGCAGGGAGGGTGATGGAGGTTGGTTGAGGGAGGAGTGGTGGGCGAGTCAGAGGGTGGCAGAGGGCGGGACAGAGGGTGGCGGGGGCGGAGCGGAGGCCGGCGAGGAGGGTGGGGGAGGGCAGGGCAGAGGATGGCGAAGGGCAGAGGGGCTAGGGGGCGCGGTGGGCGGCGGCTGTCGACGCAGGGCGCCGGCGGTCGGCCGAGTGCGGCAGCGTGGCGGTGCGAACACCGTGTCCGGGATTACTGGCGGCCTCCACGCGAAGTGAATCCCGCCGGCCGCGGTCACCGCGCACGGAGGAGCCGAAGCGCCGCGCCGGTTGCCCGCGTGAGCCCCGCGCCCCTGCGCAGTGTGTCCGGCGCGCCCTCACACGGCCATCGAGGGGGCGATCGAGAGGCGCCAAGATCTCAATTTGTTTGGCCTTCGCTGATGTACACCAAGAACAAAACAACCTCGGTTGATAGCTTCTGGGCGCGTCAACTACTTTGGGCATTATTCCCGTACGTGTAGTGCATGTTATATCCCAAGAGGTGGCGGTGTTCTTCCTCCCACTAGATCGTGATCGTCTCCTGCGGGGTCTACCCGCCAGCCGGGCACCGCCCCGGCAGGGACACGACTTGATTACCCGATGGGCTTCCGACATTGTATGATAGTGTAGCACATATCAGAGTAGACCGTGTGTGTAAGGGGAGATGTGAGGAAAAGGATACGGAAGGAAAGATCACGCGCGGTTCTTCACCTGTTTGTTAGGGTACTGCTACGGCATTCGACTGGTATTGATTACTAGAATGACTTGTGCCGACCATTAGAATTCTTCTGCAGACATTGACTTAAATTTGATGGCCTGCAATAACCCTTCCGGTGAAAGCGACCTTATGTCTAAAGTTTGTAACTCGGGGCGAGAGGGAACATCCCACATTCTGGGCTCTGTGAGTGTGGCGTTTCAAAATTTGCAATGGATAAATGATGCTTTTCGAAATCGCCCTTTGAATGTGACGCATTCGTGCTCTACTGTCACCGATACCGAACGCATGGCGACATCACGTTGAACGACGAACAAGTTTCCCCGTGTCAGTTGTAGGATTTAGTAGGGATACAACCGTTGAGAGGACAAAAACTATCTCTCCCATGTTGGTTTGGTTATACATTTAACTCATTACCTTAGAAACTATTCATCTTATTATTTTAGAATTTTAGTAGGAACTTGGAAGAAATGTTTTAAGTAATTGCAAGTAGGTTTACATATTTTAATAGTGTTTGTAATTTACAGCGTATTTGAAGTAAAAGTTTAAATGTTTACATTATTTTTTCAGGACTTTTATGCAGAAATCCTGAAGTATAAAATTAATGTACTCATTTTGCTACTGTATATTCATTAATACTTGGCATCCTCCAAAAAATATACACTTGAGTTGTTTCAAAGACAATGGGACAAATGCTTTAAAAATGTCATTTTTCAGAAATCAGCGTCTAAGTTAATGCTTTTAATTATTTTGCCTCGTCATGGTAAGAACTGAAAACATGTTTGCTGTGTAAAATAGTCATAGAAGATCAATTCATGAATCGAAGATCAACATTCATGAATGAACTTTTCTGTAGCATCATTTAGTGAAGAGATTTATATGAGTTCAAAATATGCAACGTAAATGGAAGGCTCGTAGCAAAAATCACTGCTATTTTCACTTATCCAGATGAAGAAAGAAAATTACACAAAATATGTTAAAAGAGAATACGTAGGAGATTCTTAGAAAATGTTAAAAATCCGTAAAATATTCTGACGACTCCCATTCAATGTTTTTTCACATACGAAGTTGATTGTGTTTTGTATGGGGTTCACCTAAAGGAAGACACTGCGTGCCAGGTGATGTTGTTAACAGTTCGACTCTTAAACTCGGAACTTTCCCTCGGCCAAAACGCAGAAGTGTGTTACGAAGGAGTTGGTGGTCATGAACCCATGCACTGGCAATGTTCACGTATTCCAAAATCTAATTCTGAGGTCGCAATACGACAGTTGAAACGTTGGCAGCACTGCCTAACACGCGATGTCTTCTGGACATTCCAGGTCTAAATGACTTTCGGTGTTGATGTTTCCTTTTCATTTAAAATTACATTCATTGAGGATCACTATCAGTTTTTGAAGCATCTGCTTGAGGAGGTTGTTTTTCGAAAGATGGCAGGCCTCCAGGAGAAGTTCTAAAAACAAGTAATAGCTCATTTCTTGCAGTTTGTTCTTTTAGCATTAAGTTTATGTAGGTTTTCTTTGTAAGGCATTGTAAAGGTAAAGAAGTGAATACTTAGACTGGAGTAAAAAGTCGTTTTATGGATTTTTTTCCATAAATGTAACATTTTTCACAAAATTGATTTGTAGTAAAGTTTCTGAGCGACCAATTGCAATGTACGTTTACTGTACAAGTCATTTTCGGAGGTTAATAAAACTACGTAAGTTATTCAGGCTAATATTTTTCAACCTCTACTTCATTTAGTAAGTTTAATGATTTGCCCAGATTGTGTTGTGACCTTTCAAATAAGTTTTTGCGGTCGTTTTTTAATTACTTTTATAACAATAACTATAACATTTAATAAAAATAGTTGATTTTAAAAATCTATCAATTATTAAAAATACAGACAGAAAACCTAAATTATGACTAATATTTAATAAATGATAACATTTTTTCTAAGCCAGAGAAAAACAAGAAGGAAACATCCAGTTAAAATGCCTAATCTTGTTAAGCGACAGAGCTTCTCATCATTAATTTATAAAACAATATTACGATCTGCATTCACCAGTACGAGACCAATTTGGTTCAATGCAGTAAAAACGCATATGAAGGAAATACAAATGACACCGAATATTTACTTAAGAAAACTTACCAAAAAATCGTGGCATATCAATAATAAATGTATAGTACAGATGGAGCAAGTAGAATACAGGAACATTTTCAAGAAATTCACAGAAAATTGTTTGTATGCTTCTATTCTAGCCAGCTCCATTTTCAAACTGACAGAAACTACAAGGGTTGTGGCACAAGTAATGACAATATTTTTTTCTACAAGAAATGTTATCGGATTACGTAATTTTATTTCTCACGTGAAAGAAATGCTGTACTAACGTGTGTTCACAACTAAAGGCTCTGTGAGTGTCTTTATTACCACAGAGAGCAATGTGGAACCAGTTGACTGACTGCTGCCGTGCGAGATGAATGTAATCCATTACAAGCAGCACTCATACACCATGATAGCCGTTCTCCATGGGAGAAATACCGCAGAATGTCACAGGGAGTTGACGAAAGCTCTTGGGTGTAATACCCTTCCATCCGGACAGTCGCGGGGGAGGCAGGAGAGTTTCTGCGCTTCAATACAACAGTATTTTTTATTGTTCCTTTACTACAAATAAATTGCATTTCTCACCTGAAAAGCAATAATACCAAACAATGAGAAGTAATGTTTTCAAAACGGTGTTCTGTGCGAGTTTCCTCCCCCCCCCCTCGGGCTCGGTAGTTTCTCGGACTGCTAGCTTGACGGACTATTATACCCAAGTTAGCGGGTTCAAACCCCATCGAAGTTGTGGATTGTTAAGAGCGAAAAATCCTTCGTACACCTCCTTTGGAGGGGAAGTAAAGCCGGCTCTCCAATGATGCAGATTTACTGCATAAAGAAGATCCTCAAGCAAAAAGAAGCCTTTAAATAAAAATTAAAATTGCTTGTTTGGACGCCCAAGTGATACCTACTTTCTCTGCTAGACAGTGATTAAGAAAACTTACCAAAGAATAGTGGCAATAATAAACATATAGTGCACGTAAAATAAGTTCTAGTAAAATACAAAAACTTTTTCTAGAGAATAATTGAAAGGAGCGCAGCGGAATTTGCATGGTCAGGCGAAAGAGCAGGTCTGATGGCCTGAACCTCGGCACGGAAAATAAGGCTCAATAGAACTGAAGATCTTGGGGCAATAACATGCTATGCCACAATTGTGATGAAATTGAGATATTAGAGTATTTCGACGCCCTGTATCTAGAGTTTTTACTTTAAAGATTCACCGCACGATGGCACTGTAATTTATAATATTCTTTATACCAATGTGTAGAATGCAATATCTGAACCTTTATTTCCTTTTTCTCAAAACTTACGTGTCATATCATGTTATTGCCCCTAGGTCAGTGTTGTCAATGTTGACGTCACGAAAGGGAGTCCGTGCCACGTCGCTCCTCCACGTAGTTCATTACCCCGCCACTCTGGTGGGTAATGATCCCAACGCCATCCCTACTGGAAAACGGCGGGGTTACTAATAGTTGCCTTTCCCGACGTTAGTTGCGCAGAGAAGCTCGTGGCTTGCTACGGCGACACGACGTGTGCCACTGCCACCAGTAGAAGACTTTGACACCACTGCCCTAGGTTTTCAATTGAGTGTCCATCAGCAGCGTTGTTCCGTGACACTGTGGCCGTGCGGCCAGGCAATGGCGCGAGCGCATCAGCCGAATTATTATTTGCGAGCTGAGTGGTCGGCTGGGAGCGGTCTCCGAGCCCCCCCCCCCCCCGGCCGGACCAGCGAAGGCGGGGATTTGCCTCTTGACCGCGGCGACGCCGGGCGACACTTCCCAGCAGCGGAGGGGACGGGTCCGGTGGGGATTACAGCGGGAAACTCAGATTTGTCGCCTCGACCTCCTACTTCAGGGGATAACCGAGTTAAGAAATTTCTCGACGCGCCTCTCTCGCTCCTTCTTGGTATTTTGTTCATGTGTACGAACGAATTCTTAAAAATAAAATTTTATTTGGTTATTTCGGAGCAGACGGTTTGCGCTGTTTTGTGACAGAATACATTTTACTTGGAGTGTTCATTCTCTAGCTATTAGAGACTTTACGACTTCTTTTTAATGAATGGCATTGATCACGTGCGGGGAATCCGATTTATCCGATCAGTGAATATCCAAATTAGATCATTAGGTTGGGTGTAGCAGTAATGTGTTCTTCTAAGCAAATAGAAGCTACGTGTGTGAAAAAACAGATTTCTTAATACTGAGTATTTGGATGAGTGGGTAAATTAATTTGCTCAAATATTAATAAATGTGTTTTATAACAACTGGCAGAGCATTTTGTAAAAATTCAAATCACTGGTTCAATGAGGCCTAAAAAAATTATTGGCAACTTGTGCAGCCAAAATTATGGCTAACACATAGTCCTATAATACTAGACTGGCAACGTCCTTCCTGCTAGCGTTGGCGCTAGTGAAGCCAAAATATTGAGCTCGTCTCCATCCCTACAGATTCGTTCGCTGTCAGTGCTATATAAGTTAATTTACGAGCTCCTTTCTTTATTTTAATCAATTTTGTTATTATTCTGGATATTCTTATATTTTCTTCTTCTTCTTCTTCTTCTTCTTCTTATTATTATTATTATTATTATTATTATTAATATTATTGTTATTATTCAATTTATATTAAGGTCATAAAACCATTACAATTAATCAATTTCCGTTGACTTTGGCAAATTCTCAATTATTTACCAAACGATGGTGAATAGTTGTATTGTTTTTGAAGTTAATTTTCATTTTTGGAATTTCAATGCACCAGTTAGTTATTATCTTTTCGTGTTTTGTCCTCATGACATTGGTAATTTAGTTACTAAATTTCGCTGTTAGGTGAAGATCATAATTTTCCTTAAGATTGTTTGATTAAACTATTAAAAATTGGTTGAAAAAAGGAGTAATCTTGCTTGTACCAATGTCTCTGTAGTGTGTTTTGTAATTCAACATAAGCTCTTATGCGTTCTTTTTTCGTTCTGACTTTTGATTAGTTTTCCAATCCGAGATTTCATAAAAGCGCGGTTTAACGCTATTAGTAGGGAGATTTGGCCACCAATATTTGTTTCATCTATTGCCACCGGCTTGCGTTTGAGAAGGATTTGAAAGTCAATAATGTCTTAAGACGAATGGTTACGGACGATTGCGAATTTAATCATACTTCTGAGTGGCGATTTAAGAAACCAACCATACCACAATGACGTAATGAAGATAATCACACCATACCCGACCCGACCCCGTAGTCCATGGCACCGTGAACTTGTCTCCAAGCTGGCGTTTCGATGTATACTTCTATTTTTCGACAACCTTGGTGTTTAGCAATGGCGCTTGGTGCCCCAACAAACTGGAAGATGCGATTTCATGGAATGACGAAAATGTAATTTCTAAAATTTAGAACTCTAATATACAAAAAAAGTAAGCAATTCTTGTAAATTAATTAAAAGCAGGTAAGTCTAAAAAACTCGACATTGAAACATTACTTACATAATTGAATGTGGAATATCTGTGTCAAATATGTTCAACAACCGTGCACGTGGTTCTGGCTTTGATTTCCATTGGATACGCGAGTTTTTGTATCAAGTTACAATAAGACAATTGATGGTTACAGAATTCACACAAAATCAAAAAGAACTTTCTTTTCGAAAATACGGTGATCGCACTCCAGCATTTGGTAAAGGGCACTATTCTTTGGCCACAAAATTATTTTATTTAGAAAATTTAATTATCCTGGTACTTATTGCAGTAATGAAAGATCTACACACACATGCATTCACAACAACGCTCGAAGTCAGTCACTACTGCCGGGAAAATCATTGCAATGGAGCTCCAAGCCCCTGCGGCACCAGTGAACCAGGGGTTTGCTTCAAAGGCACACAGACATTTGCGAAGCGCCAGGCAGTGGCATAGCTTCAGTTGGGTCACCCCCCATAAATTAAGTATAAAATATCTAGTGCTGCTTTGATTGTACATAATTTTATTAAAAATGCAAATATATTTGTACGTGATAGTTATTAATAATATATTAAACATTCTAAGTAATTAAGAATACTTGCAAAATAATTGCAATTAAATAATAATTTATGCTTATGATTTAAATGTAAACTAATTAAATTAATATAAATATTTTTTAACTAAACCATAAAAATTATATAATTCCAACAATAAAATTTTCAAACCACTAAAACTAAGAAAACTAATAATATATAAAATTTTTAAGTAAATGATTTAAATTATATAATTCCAACTATAAAATAATTTAATTGGTGGCATCCCTAGAATGGTGTCACCTGGGGCGTGCCGCCCCCCTGCCCCCCTGCCCCGCCCCCTGCCCCTGCTCCCCTTGCCCCCCGCCCCCTGCCCCCGCCCCCTTGCCCCCGCCCGTTCCCCCGCCCCCTTACCCCCGCCCCTTCCTCCCCCTCCCTGCCCCCCGCCCCCTTGCCCCCTGCCCCCTGCTCCCCGCCCCTCCCTGCCCCCCACCCCCTGCATACGCCCCCGCTAGCTACGCCACTGGCGCCAGGAAGTGCTCGGGCGCCGCGCAGGCGGTCGCCGGCCGCGCAAGCCCGACGGCCTGCCTTGAGACGCCGCCGCCCATAAATCAGGAAGCGCACGCACGCATTACGACAATTACCAACTAATCGCCGCCATTGGCCCTTCGTCGAACTGCTCCGGGACGTTGCGGTCGAGCGGCGCACGGGAAAAGAGGGAAAACGCCCCAAATTACGTTCATTTTGCCTCTTCGCCTCCTATTTTTTCTTCTCCGAGAACAATAATTTTATTATAGCCTCGTTTCCAGTAAATATATCTCGTTTATTGTTTTGCTGGAAACGACTTAGAATGACGGCCTTTCCATGGCTGTGGTGAAGTATTGCTAACAGTTACATCGCAATATCGGTTTTAGTGAAGAAACTTTCGCATGAAACTGTTTTTAAAGAAATAATTATGGTCATTTATTGCAGCATTTCTCACCCTAAATAAAATATTTATTGTTGAACCATCACTATTTATGAGCGTAAATAGTTGAAAGTGCTACGTACAATGTTAAGCTCTCATCGTTTCTACATTTCTTTTGATTTTTGTCCAAAGATTTTGTTTTACTTTTTTATTTATTTATTTTCAAGATTGGCTCTAAACTAAATATTATTTATTAGTTTCTCTTTTTAAAAGTTTTCTTTTTTCATCATCAAGACTTGCTAATAGAATAATCTACTAACGCATTGATACTAGTTGACAAATATTGGAATCATTTGTCCCAACGCTAAAAGAAATTAAAGAACTTGAGCACATTTTGAAAAGCAATAAAAACGTTTTATTAACTTCACATAAAGAAGTTTAAGAGAAATATAACAATAAAATATTGACGAAAGAAGACAAGAATCAATGTGCAAAAATTGGAAACGCACAATTGCAAATTGAAGCTGAACAAAAGAAATTTTGAAAACAAATTGTATCTCATGAGATGATCGGAAAATATCAGTGTCTTGATGGGAAGCCTAGAGGCTGGGCGCTTTGATCTGTCACTGTATGGTTTACTCAGGGCCAGAGGTGAAGAATGAGAACGAGGAGAAGAAGAGGAAGAAGAAGGGGCAAGAGAAGGGAGAGGATAATAAGAATAGGAGGAGCAGGGGAAGGAGGAAAAGAATTATAGGCCAGCAACTTTGAAAGCTCCCTTCGAGTGCGCATGCGCGAGGAGGGGTGACTCCCACCATCAACCGATCACTTCCCCTGAAAATATCGCTCTCTCACTCGCTCTGCGCGCCAGGCGGCCTGGCCGGTCGAGGGGAGGGGGGTCTGAACGCATAGACAGGCTGCTTTGTTCGTGGCCCATCGCGCAGCAGTAAAAGTGTCAGCCATCCAAATCAAAACAGTTTCAGCTGTCTGGGCACAAACGCTGACTCTTAATATAATAAAATTCAGTATAAGAAACATATGTATAGGAAGCATCGCCCCTTGTCCTCAGTCCTGTCCCTTTCGTCTTGTGCCGCCTCGAGTGCTGTGCAGCGTGGCGTGTCTTAGCGTAGGCCTAATTTCAAGTGAAGTTCACAGGCGTAATATTGTGTGTATTTGTTTCTAACACTGGGACAACCGTTTAAAGGTAATAAAATCTGAACATCAAGCTCCCTGCTTACCTATCCCGATCTCCATTCCATCGAATTAGTTTGGAGTTCCATTAAGAATCATGTTACGAAAGAAAGCATCGGTACTCGTCTATGAGTTAAAGAAAATGTATGCCGAATATTATTTTCTGAATATTGTTCAAATCAATGGAAGAAGCGTTGTGAACACGTTAAGAAAATCGAAGAAGAATATATGAAAACAAACATGACGACGAAAGCAAAAGAGGACAAAATTATCGTTTCTTTGCGGGACAGTTCCTCTGAGGACGACAATGACGTCACACAGCGAAGGCTGCAGTGACATTGATGACTTATAGCTCCTCCACGCTGGGGGAGGGCGACGAATCGCGTGCGCGCAGTAGGTTCAGCTAATCTAGCACACTAGCAGCGGTGGGAGAAGCCCGCGAAACTAGACCCCTTCCAGAAGGGAGATTTCAAACTTTTCCCCCTATAGGAGAAAAGTCAGGAGTACAGGAGAAGGGGAAGGAGAGAGGGGGGAGGAGGAGGAGAAAGAGGAGGAGGAGGAGGTGGAAGAGGAGGAAGAGGAGAGGGAGGAAGAGAAGGGAAGGAGGAGAAGAAGGGGAGGAGGAAGAGGAGAAGAGGTGGAGAAAGAGGAGTGGGTAGAGGAGGAAGAGGGGGAGGAAGAGGAGGAGGAAGAGGGGGAGGAAGAGGAGGAGGAGGAAGAGGAGGAAGAGGAGGAGGAGGAAGAGGAGGAGGAGGAAGAGGAGGAGGAAGTGGAGAAGGAAGAGGAGGGGGAAGAGGAGGAGGAAGAGGAGGAAGAGGAGGAGGAAGTGGAGGAGGAAGAGGAGAGGGAAGAGGAGGAGGAAGAAGACGAGGAAGAGGAGGAAGAGGAGGAGGAGGTAGTTGAGGAGGTAGTTGAGGAGGAGGAAGAGGAGAAAGAAGAGTAATAAGGGGAGGAAGAGGAGGAGGAAACCGAGCAAAATTAGAATGGGCTATTTTTCCGGGTTCTTTACGATGCCGATGCACGTCGCTTCCTTGGACCTGCCAGCGCCAGCGCCCTCGGCCGCCCTTCTGGCACCCCGCCCCCCGAGGGCCCTAGTGGCGCCGCGAGGCCGCCCTCTCCTCGCCAGTCCGTCCTCTCGCCTCGCCCTCGCCCTCGCCCTCGCGCCGTTGACTCTTCCGCTCTAGGCGCCGCGCCGCGCCGCGTCGCTCCCCTCGGCCCATATACATCAAATCAGAGGCACGGCGGGCGCCGTCATTATTCCTGTTACCTTCCAATTGTCGGGGCGGTAATGTGAGGGCGAGGGCAGGGCAGGTGGAGGCGGCTGCGGTCAGCGCGAGGCGGGAATTTACGGCGCCGCCGCCCCCGCCCCCGCCATCGCCCTTCGCGGGGCCGCAAGCACGCCCGCCCCCGGCGCTCCACAGTGGGCCGGAATTCCTAAGTGCTTGACAACACTCAAACATCTAATGCCATTAAAAGGGAATGTGGGCATCTCTGTCGCTTATAGACGCAAAACTACTCGAACGATTTCGCTGAAATTTTCACACTTTGTTCTAATTGATTTATTGTTAGTGATTCAGGGCACGTCAGCTGTTGAGGTCATTAGTCCCGTAAGTATAGTTCGTTGTTGTTTTTCGAGAGGTGGCGGTGAGTTCTCCTCGCTGGATGGCGTGATCCGGCGCCGACCTACCGTTGACTAGCGGGGTTTTCCCAACCAGGTATCGTATCTCCCACCAGCGGTGCACCGCCCCAACCGGGACAAGCTCTAAGCCTCCTATCGGTCTCCCGGCAAGTGTGGGAGTTTAGTGCAAGTTAGTGTGTGTGTGTGTGTGTGTGTGTGTAAGGGGTGAGGATACGATAAGGAACAGGAAGGAAAGATCATGCGCGTTCTCTGGCCCGTTTGTTAGGGTACTGGTCCGTTATAACCGCCCGCTTTGGGCCCGTTCCGTACCACTGTGCGTGCCGTCCCTTGCCGACAGTGGACAGCGGCAATTACAACCGCCGCGCCGCGCCGTGCCGGGCTGCCGCGGCCCACTTTTAATTGCCGCCTCCCCGGCGACCCGACGCAGCGCTGCGGTCGCGTCTCGGGTGGAGGCCGTCAGATTACAGGGCGGCCGCCGCAATTCCCAGGAAAGTGGAGCAGCGGCGGCGGCGGCGCCAGAGGAGGTGCAGGCGCTTATGGCAGCGAACGCCCGCGGAGGTGCCAGAGGCCCTAAACAAGGCAGCGGCGAGGCGGTTGAGCGATGGCACAGGAAGTGGCGCCCAAAGTGAGGGCGGCACGCAACGAGGGCTGTTGAGGCGAAACGCACTAATGGACGGGACAGATGGCTGCCGCGCGATGGAAGATGATACAGCGGTGGTGTCGATGTGGGTTCAGATGGACAAAGTCATTGGGCCTGGAGGGACAGGAACAGTGATGGAAATTAAAGTGAAGATGCTGCAGCAAGTCTGGCTGCTTTAGCGTATATAGTTAGGAGAATTTAACCGAATCTGAAAACTTGGAATCCTACCGTGTGAGTGCCGCATTTGGAGAGGAAAAGGAAAGAGGTAAATGGCTGATTCGAACGTTCCCAGTAGCTCGTTGGGATTTTTAGGGGTCTCTGATGAAACGTCTCCATGACTGTTCAATACCGATCTCTGCATTATCCAACTGGCCACAGTCTGCACACGATCCTTAGTTTCTCCTCCCTGATTAGAGGTAGGCGCGTATTCGTAAAGTTCCACGAGCACGTCTACATGAAAACACATGTTTAAAATGCACATTGTGTGATCTGTGTAGGCAAAGATAACCTAACTCTTTTACACGTGGCACAGGAGGTTGGCATGTTATGAATTTGTAGTGAAGGACTGAGCAATACTTTGAGGACTATTTTCAAAATTCAGAAAGATACAACAGAGTTGCACAAAAAAGCTAATGTAAGCGGCAGAGGTGGCACAGGGCATCAATAGATTTGCCTGCAAAGTGTCTGACCGGAAGGTCCTTGTGTTCGAATCCCGACGATGACAGGATTTTCGACACTAGCTAGACAGCTGGGTCGAGGTCAGCCGCTGTCTGGAGGAGAATTTCAGCGGCCGGATGATTTGATCAGTAGTTTTCCGTGGTTTCTCCGATCAACATCAGGCAAATGCAGGAGCAGTACCCTTACAAATGGGCCACGGACCGCGCGAGATCTCTTCTTCTGCTATCCACACCCCTTACACACACACACTTGATATATGTGCTACACAATCACTCATATCGCGAACTTCCAGCTTCAGTTGGGGCAGTGCGACGCTGGTGGGAGAAGAAAGAAGAAGCTTTTGAAGAAAATCGCTGAAGGCTGACGAAGGTCGGCGCCGGATCTCATCCATCCGACAGAAGAAGATCATCCTCTACTGCGATTAAAAAATCCACTACTCTCACGGGACCAATGAACGTAACAGTTGACGCATCCGGAATCATCAGCCATCTCTAGTGTATCACGTAGAAAGCAAACAAATATTTATACGTAAGGTCACAAACGGCTCTATACACTTTCTTTAAATTTCTTGCAAAAACTGAACAAAATACACATGTTTATGGGATGTACATTTTGTAATTTTCATGCATTTTTTAGTGATATATGGGCAATATTCGAAATTAATAAAAACCAGATTTTGCTCCGCAAAAGATGACATAACCGTCCTTTTGTTGTATTTTGTGTTGTGTTTTTTTAAATTACACAAATGCATTTTGAGGCCCTCGGAATTGGAAATCGCTCTCGGGGCCAAAATATCTACTTAACGCCCTAGATACGTAAATAACTTAAAGTTTTTGTACTGTAATAATTATTTACTTTCGTACCCGTGCGAGAACTCTCACATGCTATACCCCACCTTATTTTTTCATTTCCATATTAAGCCTGTAATATAGATGTTTCTTCAAGACCCTCATATCGTCCGTCACGTGTTCTACAAGTCACCTTGTAATTGGTAACAATACGTAGACCCTTGTCAATACAAACTATTCTTATTTAACTTTATTATCAAGCGAAGAGATACATAGTGTGATTCAATCACATAGAATATCAAGTATACTGTGATTTTCATAACTTTGTCCCTGACAGGAATCAGCTGTTTCGCTGCCATCCAATCGGGAGCTTATATTTCGCGACAGTGACGTCACTATGGTTGATATTCAAGCTCCCTAGTGGATGAAACCATGAACAGATGATTCCTGTCAGGGACAAAGTTACGAAAATCGCAGTATAATTAGTAATTTCACACACAGTTGCAAATTCTACAAGCAATGAACAGATGGCGTAGAATTGAGAAGCGTCGAACCAGCAAAAATGGCCATTGGCCTCAAAATTTGTTTTCATGACCCTAGAATGCTTCATTTAGGAGTTATTTAACAATATAGATTCAAAACTCCAGACGTGCGTTGCCGGTTGCATTTTACATGAATATCTAGATGCGTTTTTTAAACAAATCCTTCATATTTTTAAAGTCAAAGTGGAATTCGTGAAGTCTCCGTGAAATTCCCTTTCTTTAGGGGGTTTCATTTATAAAGATTGGTTGCGTGTGAGAGACGGAAAGGGAAGACATACGATTGAAATGATGTAGGAGACGATTCGTTTTGCTTTCTGTAGCACTTAACAAGTTCCCAAAATTGGTTGATGAAACATCTGTAATATGTTTAAAATCCATTTTTTGGTTTTCTGAATCGAAAATGAAGTTATAAAATAATTGTTTACGGCACAACTCTGAGCAGCCGATTTCCACTCTAGCACTCTCTAGATGATCGGAAGATAAGCTTATTTTCCCATCGGACCTCCTGCTCCTCCATGAGGTAGAAAGATTCCGAAAGTATCGCAAGTCGATATGTAACAAAGGCCTATAAGAATGTTAGTGCTTTGGATAGACATTACAGAAATAATCCTCACTGTTTCGGAGAGCATTGGTTCATTAAGTGATTGATTCCTGAGGTGACGCTTGAGACAATACGATCTTGGATAACAAATGGAAATGAAGAAATGCAAGAATTATCGACTGCTACGAAACTTTGCCAACAATAACTAAATTTAACAAGGGACATTCGCAGAATCCGCCACTACGAATTGCATAAACATTTACCACACAATTTTCAGAACACCTAAGAAAATAAATCGTGAATCCTTTTGTTTTGGGATTCTGCGAGAACATCAAGAAAAAACCAATAGTTTGTATGGCGTGTAATAGAAAGAGAGGAAGTTGGGATGTTTAAAAAAGAAGATGCAGAATAACGCAGTTATGTGAAGTGGCGGCAGCGGCGGTTACAGGACTTGAGAAGACACCATAGCAATATACTCTTTTACGTTTCTATTTTAAAATATCACAAATAGGAAGAAAGTAAATTTTTTCTTGAATGAAATCCTTTAATTAATACAATGTAGCAGCAGTTAACTGTTGTTTTATTATATTTCCGAATGTGATATTTTTGCCCAATCTCACTTTTCTTTCCCAATACTTTCTGCATGGACATAAATGCTACAGAAAACAATTTAAAAATGACTGTTTTTATTCATTTTTTTCGTGCAGGATTTTGCGTTTCACTTGTTTTGATGTACGTAGTAAATATTAAAGCAGCTCGGGAGCTGGGTTTCGTGGATATGCCTTAGGAGCTGAAGTGGCTGCACCAATTTGTTTGTAGATGAAATCGTAAAATTAATAAAATGTACTTGCAATTTATTGTTGTTTTATTACAGTATTTCCAAATGTGGTTTCTATGGCCGAACTCTCTCTTCCTTCCCAATACTTCCCCTCTTATTTAATTTCTATATAATTAAAAAATAATTTAAATCCCTCTTTTCTTGGAGGATTTTGCGATTCACTTGTTTCGATGTACGTAGTCAAATACTGAAGGAACTCGGTGCTTGGATTCCGCGAATGCGCCTTGTGAGATGGAGTGACTGTACGAATGTTTTTGTAGAGTGAAATCGCATAATTAATAAAATGTAGTCGCAATTTCTTGTTGTTTTATTGTATTTCCAAACATATTTTCTTCCGATCGGTCTTTTCCTTCCCAAAACTTTCTGCATCATTACAAATGTCCCAGAAACGTTTTTTTAAAAGAATTTTTTAAATCCTTTCTTTTCCTGAAGGATTTTGAGATTCACTTGTTTTGATGTTTTAAATCAAAGAAAACTTTTGAGTAGATAGAGTAGATTTGTAGTAAAATTTTGAAGCAACTCGGGGTTGCATTTCGTGGTGGTGCCTTGTGAGACGGAGTGGCTGCAGCCGAGAGCAGCCGCGGCCGAGACGAGGCGATCCCCGCGCCGCCTGTCGTGTGAGTACCTGCAGCGGTGCGGCGCCGTCTTGCCTGCCCCCTCACCCCCTCTGGGCACTTGGGGGCCATTTTCGCAATTTTCGGGCGCCGCCCGGGCGGGCGCCAAACCGCGGCGCGGAGCCACGATAGGGAAACTAACGACCCCTTCGAGGTCCCCCTCTGCACAAGACCGCCACAGACATCTCGTCAATTTAGCCTGAAATATGGTCCTTTAATTCTAGTCCCTCCCTTCAATCAAGTGATTTCGTTATGCATTGAATACGCCAATGTAGTATTCACATATAATTTACTAACAAATGAAAGGGTTTTCTTGAATTTTAATAATAGGTTTATTGTGGTGGGTATGATATTATTATGTTTGGATGTACTATAACCGGTATTTTAATACTTTAGATTTTGAGTGGAACTTACAGAACATGATAATACTTTATGAGGATAGAATTCATGGAAAGCAGACCCTTTTCGTCGCGATTATATTCCAGAAAGTACTCAATCATCCTTTAAAAATTTTCTCACTTGTTAAAGAAATGGGTTTCTTCTCGCCAATAAAGAAACCAGCCGCCACAAAGAACAAGTAGCGATATTGCGAAATGGCACAAACTTACTCCTACAAGATATTTCCTAATTTACTTAGTTTGCGCTAGCATTTTGGTTTTGCTCCTTTCTCCCCCCAGTTGCTGCGACTGTAATGAAGATATAAAGTAGGTCAAAGATATTGAAAAATACCTTACTATATTACCTTACCTTATTATATTGAAAAGTACATTTGCGCAATTTTTTTAAAATAAATTATACACAAATGGTATTTATGTCTAGTTATTTAGATCTTTTAGCACTACCTGTGCAAACATTTTAAAGAAAAAGTTTTGGAGCCGTTTTTGAGAAAATAGTGTTTTAAATATTTTGCATATTTTACTCAATACTTCGAGAAAACTACTAATATTAAGAAAACGTACAGTATCTTAACTAAAGAAATAGTCATGGAGAACAATTTTATCTTATAAAATCTCTAACTAATGTGTTGTAATGTGCATCAAGAGAGAATTTAAAAAAAAAATAAACTTTTGCTATTTTTGATAATACAGATTTCACGGTGGAAATACAGCGTACGCCATCTTTATGAACAGTACGCGTATTTCACTCTATTGTTATAGGAAATTTGAAGAAAACATTGAGATTCTTTTTCGAGAAAATTTTGAAAATGTGCAAGGGGTTTCATGTGATCCGTATATCTCAAAACTTAAGAACATCTTTTCAAAAAGCAGGGCTTCAAGTTGTGCCAGATCGACAGATCGATAGGAGAATATTTGTTTTGGCAAATATCGTCCGAACAGATTAGGCGCCAGTATTGTTCACAGATGGACGGAGAGACAGACAGACAGTCAGTCAGTCGGACAGACTGACAGACGAAAGGATGGATGCACGTACGGACATTTAAAAAACACTTCCCCCCCCCCAAAAAGTGTATTTACTTTAAAATCTCGAAATGGATTTTCCGTGGCATTACTATTTACTCTAAAGGGCTCTACTACATATATTTACGTAGTATACGTGAAAGTAAAAACATAAAATATATTGCTAAAATAATGTGAAATTACACAGGCCAACAAAAAAAGGGTTTCAAAAAACTTTTTAAATCTTGATAGCTGATTTTATAGTTTTTGGGTGTTGAATCCGCGCCTGAGCTCTATTTCTTTCCATCACCCACAGTTTGGTCAGAATTTGATCTATTCGGATATGGGAAAATATGCTGTATATGCTAATAAAGTGAAAAATAAACGTCCTCTAAAATACCAACAGAACTTATTTAAACATAGAAGATGGCTTTATATTCTTAACATTACATTCCACAAAGTCTTTATTGACGTACATTTTCTCTGTCTCTTTTCTTTATAGCCCCTGAAATAGCTCTTTCTGCTCTACCCCGTTCGCTGACTCTCTCGGTGAAGTGACGAACAATAATATCCCATTATATTGGTGTTCCAGCGTCCTGATAACGTTTTTTTCATCACTTTCAGATCTTAACGAAAACGCTCACCTTGTTCTTCACTTACATCAACTAAATCGTCCGAAATAACTCCGGAAATAACTGTAAATGATTGTTAAAGACGTAATCCTTGAGGCTCATTAAACATCTCAATTACTTCAAATCTTTCAGCATATTGGCAACAATTGCTTGATAATCTTGATCTTTTTTGTTGGCTAGGAACTTATTAACAACGTGATTAAAAGCACTCTAAGCTTCATTTTCATTTTTTGTCAAATGTAGTACAAATTGGAGATTAACCATTACCTTTCTAATATCAGTCTCTATTAATAATTTTGCTGCAGACAAAGTGCATAAACCTTTCACAAAAGTACTTGAAACACTGCTCATCTTTAGGTACGGCAATTGTTTCATGAGACCTAATTTTATGTGCAATGGAGGCAGGAGAATCTTGTGTTGGTGTTTCACATGTTTCACATGTTTCCGTAGAATGTTCTTTTCCCCCGGGTTTAAAGATTTTGTTACAGGTCAATTCTTTCTAGACTAATGCTAATCTTGTGCCCTACTATCCCATTCACATAATAAATATGGGAATTTATAACTTCCTGCATCTCATACATATCTAGGTACTCAGAGCAGCATTTGCCTAGCCTATACAGATAAAATTTTAAAATGTGAACAAATGGTGGGTGATACGGCATTTTTATGGTTATTTTTGGAATCAGCACACTTGAAATGATAAGAGTTAGGTGAACACACACAAAACGCTTTTTTGGTCGTTGGCCTGTGTCATTTGAGTAAATATTATTTTACGTAAATAAAAGTTGCATGTATTAACACAATGTCCTATCCAACGTATGTAATATCAATTAGAAACTCACAACGTAATTTTGTGTGAAAGAGCACTAAGCGCACACATGCACAAGGTCAGTGAACGCACTGAGTTTGAATTAATTCAAATGTACATAAAAACAATGAAGTCATTCGAGATAACTGATGACCCAGTCAGCTGAGGGATTTTAGATTCTCTGAAAATTTATCAGCTGCTGAATCATTGGAAAGCATCAAGAGAGACAAGAGGGACGTGTGACCGAAGAGTTCGCTCTTGCCTTAGCATAATTTCATAAACTTAGAGGATTTCAGAACGTCGTTCACTGCTGAGAACTGGAAGGAAGTTACTCACTAAAAACATGTTCCAGGAAGGGAGGTTACGAAATCCCAGAGGTCAAGACCACAGATACGACTGACACGAGGTGAATTGCAAATGACATGTATGTGGGCTGAAGGCGCACGGCGTCATGGTTAAGTGAGCCACTGCGATACCACAGCGACGACTTGTTCCCTGAAGGACAAGTATTGTGTGTACCATTGACGCCTACCCTATGTACACTTCGTTTACTGTGGGGTGCGCAATACCTGGAGTATAGAACCGACCGTCTTGTTTATTCATGTGTAAGGTAAGTGAAGACAAACGTGATCTCATCAGTCCGGGTGTTGAAATATGAACACATTGCACTCACTAAATTCATGGGTTCCGTGCATTTATTCATAAGGTTACGGTGTTCCGAATACTGGAAGAACCTGCAATCACTGGTGTTTTTATCGTATTATTTTGTTTGGAGAGATCCCCTTTTCGGTCATTTTAAAGTACTTGTTTTATACACAGTACAGAATGACAGAAATTGTGTTACACATCACCCTTATTTAGTAATTAATATTATTTAAAATATCGTATAGACGCAACCCTACTCTACCATTGTGCATAACTGCACTATGACTATGGAAGTCTGTGCTTTTCTTTAGCACAACTCTATTCTATTTAAATGTAGTGGCATTTAAGGTCACGACCTGGGCGGAGACTGGGATATTGTCATCCAATCGGGAGCTTCGTTACGACTTAATTTTTTTTGTATTGGAGCTCGCGATTGGATGATGGTGTCCAGCTCGTGACTTTGAAGTGCCACTACTTTTAAATCGGAGTATAGTTACTGTTATTGTTAACGTAAAGGAAGTAAAATGTTTCTGGTATTTTCCTAAACGTTACTTGTTTCACCAAATCAATATGAATGGCTGTTGAGATTAGGTGCAGTTTTCGATTAAAAAAAAAATAATGTGCGGATTTGTAGAGTCAGTTTTGTATTTTAATGGAAATTGGAAGAGTTAAAGGTGGTGATTAGTCACAGGAAGTGTCAACAGTGTCAAGAACTGTTTGCATTGAATACCAGTCCCATTCGACTCCTGCAAGAGTACAATGTGCGAATCGTCATGTTTCATAGAGATCTATCCTTTCCGTCCTTTTCCGTCCTTTTCTTGTACCCCTCTCCGAATTCTCTTTAAGAGTTCCTCTGTAGCGGCTTCCCGTTCTTCTCCATGCTGTGATCGAATTCGACCCTGTTATCTGGCTAGTGGCGAATATCCCCCACCATTGTGGCTCAAATCGTAGGTCCCCGGTCAACGATGCTTCAAAGGCAACCAAGTTGTCACTGCGCTATCACATCCGGTCCAAGGCCCGATGGCACTTAGTGACATTTCGCAAGTATAACCTATGTGTTGTGTAGCAGTATTAGTGACTGCGAATAAATGTGAGTCGGTCGGCTCGCTTATCAGTTCAAGCAGTCACATCAGTTCCCTTATTAGTATCTGCTGGTGCCTGTTCTTTCTGTGCGTGTTATTTCTTCTCTGCATACGACATGAGTATATCGGTGAAGAAACGAAGAATTGGTGAGGCCGGCACGTTTAATGCAGAGTAGTAGACGGCTTATCTTTCATCCCTCTTCACGACAGAGAGCTGTAATGTTTGCCTAAGTTAACGTAATCCTATTAGTATTAGAATATCACTCGTGACAGCTGGCATTCATTCTGCAAAGGACAAATGCCTCAGCGCATCAGTTTTCATCTTCCCGACCACACCAGGCGTATGCCGGAGCAGTATCCTAACAAACGGATCACGGGCCGAGCGTGGTCCTTTCCTCACTCCTTACACACACACTTCTGGATCCAGCTGAGGTGATGTCCCGGCTGGGGTGGTGAGTCTCTGATGGGAGATACCTGGTTTGGGAAAACTTCGTAAGTCTACATAGGTCGGCGCCGGATCTTGCCGGGCACTGGGGAAGATGACTTCAAACTCACGCGATAAAACATGCACTGCACTTACGGGACCGATGACCTCATCAGTTGACGCACCCGGAATCATCAATAAATTTCTCGACCTCATGAGAGCCGCACTGTCGCACTGACCTCGGGAGTGGAGGGGAACGCACTTCCAAACCAGGCGCGAAAAATCTGCAAATCACTACTCTATTCAAAACAGCTACCAATCAATTGTTTAAGTACTGAATTGATTGAGTTGTTTAATTTCGTAAAAAGTCAACTTTTTAAAAACCATTATCATCAAATATTTATTTGCCAGGATAAGTTACGGTCCCTGATTCTAATCACCTCCATTTAGCTTTGGCCTTCTGAATGCGAAGACCTGAGTAATTCCGTAGAGGTGGTGAGAGAATAAATAAGGTTTTCGTCCGGAGATAAGGTAGTGACTAAGAAAAGAAACAACAGTAGATTAATCAGCCTTAGCAGGCTCTAGATGTAAGCAACCCGGCAAAGAGAGCTTCAGCGATCTCTATTGAAATTCGTCGCGCGGCTGCAACAGCCTAGTGGCTCTCCGTCAAGTAGTATCCACAAAAGAAGTGAAGACAGATTGAGTAACGGCCCGCCTAGTGACCCTCGACCACGATTGCGGACATTAAGTGAGCAGTGGTGCTCGCCATGCATCATCCCATTTGTGTCGGCACAATTGGCTGCACGACGAAGACTATATTAACACGAGCCATCACGACCACGGCTCTATGCGGCTACGATGTTGCTGTGGTTGTCGTGGAGTTTCTGGCAATAGCGGACGGCAATGGTGTGAAAAGCTCGACCGTTTGAGTTTCCTATATGTCCTAGTTTCCAAATTTTGGAGGCATTTCACAAATCAAGAAACAATTAGTTTTTACTTTTACTTTGATTTTTTTTCCTTTGATTTTTCCATAGCGGTCGATGACATTAGATCATTGTTTCACCTCCCGCCTTTATAAAATTAATCTTTTTAATTGTGGTAAGTACATTTCTGAGACCACGAGCCCCGCTGAGAAGGACGTTTGCGAAATAACAAAAATATTCATTTTTTAAGACCGGAGGTATAACAACGACCTAATGTCATCGGCCACGATACAAATCAAAGAATAGTGCTTTAACTGTACCTACTTTCTTGCATTCTTTGTAACTAATACGTAATATCGTAAAAACCTATAACTATAATGTACATGAACCGCAAAAGTGTTCCAACCAGCAAAAAAGTTTTTTCCACTCTGTGATTCGAACTCGTGTTTCTAGGAGTAGCACGCCATTCTCGTTACCCCTACACCATCATACTCTAAGTTAAGCTCAGATTTCCGAGGCTTTAAACCAAAATTGAACATTTTCATTGCAACCTTAAAAAATTTAGAGACTTTCATTGATATCACTTCAAAATATATTTTTAAAGGATAAGAAAAAATATACATCTTCAATATTCTAGTCATACGAAGAATCAGAAAAACATTTGCAATGTTTCAAAGTACCGTAAGACCAAGAAATGCCTGCGCAATTTTATAAGCGTTTCTCGAGAAAAATATTTAAGAAAATATTAATAATTAATAACTGTTTTTCATTTGAATTCGGATTCAGAGAAAATATTCAACTGTTGTGAAAGCTCGCTGAATCGTGACATTACTGAAGACTCTGAATCAAAACACTATTGTTAAGCTGATTTTTCTAGACACATAGCATTTCTGATAAAGTATGGAAAAAGTGTGGACTTCTATATAAAATGAAATCCTTTTTACTACATAAATTTTAACTTCTATTGAAATCATACGCCTTTCACAACTACATCCAAGTTAAATACCAAGAAGAATATTCCTCATTTTTCCTATAAATCTGGTGTCCCCCAAGGAAATGTTCTCGTTCCTCTTTTTAGCATTTAATATAATACTAGTGACCTACCAAACTTCAATTTCACCACTGTGGCAACTTTTGTCGATGATACTGCAATATTGGCTTCACATGAAGACGCAAACAAGGCATCAATAAATCTACAAAAATATCTAGAACTACTACAGCAGTAGTAGTTAAGGTGGTGTGCATACAAGTAAATGCCTTAAAACCCAACACCTTACTTTCATGCTTTGCAAGAAACAATGCGAACGATGTGTACCTTCAACAAGAAACATCGATAAATCCTTGGGATTGCACCTTGACTAACGTCTAACGTGGAAAACAACATATTACAACAAAAAAGAAAGTTAAGCAAAATTAGAGTTTCATAAGATTGGGTGGTTAATCAATTGCCGTTCATATTGGTCTCTGCAAAACACAGTTCTCTTCTACAAAGCAACAAATCAAACAGTACATTGTTTACGGAATGCAGCTATGGGGTTCTGCAAGAAAATCCAGTATCGAGATACTTTGGCAGATTTAAATCAAAATATCTCCGGCAAATAGTCAATACATTCTGGTAATAAGTATCCAACAACACCATACAATATTTACAGTTCCTACCATATACGAAGAAACAATACAAAGCGGCGTAAAATATCAATCATCTGAATAAACATCCGAACTTTCCTGGACGTCAATCTTCTAGAAAATAGTGAAAACCTTAAATGACTCAAGAGACATCACACCCCAGACTTACTTTCCTATCCAACTATTATGTAAGAGATTATTCTGAACAATGTTTGACGTCCTTATGTTCACCATCAAGAATAAATTTACTGAAAGTTTAAGTTAAACAAAACATATTTTAAATTAGCAGTGAGAAAAACTGAAAAAAAAAAAACACTTCAAAGTTTACTTCGTAGTTTTGGGTGCTTTAAGAAATATATTTTAAAAAATATAATTTATATATTTATGAAAAGTTTTAGAAGATACAATCCTCATTTCAGAAATAAATTTCTCTATCGTTCTGGGATTATGAAAGTATATTTCTTGAAAATGTGTGCGTGTGTGGGGGGGGGGGATGTCACAAGCGCTACGTAATTATTGAAGGGGCTTCATGCGCGCATTACTGGAGTGCGTTACTGAGGGTTAATCAAAATACTTCCAATTTACATTATTTAATTTATGGACAACCCCTTAAGAAAAATCACAAACCATGTACAATTTTCAAGAACATATAAAAAATAATGTGATAAATGAATAGACACGAGATATAAACGGAACACAACTTATACATTGCTATGCTGTTCATACAAAATAATGAAAAAATGGAATAAGTGAATGTGAGAAAAGGGAATAGTGAGAATACCGTGGGACAAACGGCCAGGGAAGAGAAGAGGTGGCAAGCCGAGATGGAGATGAAAAGATACTTTATAAAATGTAGGTGAAAGAAGCCCTCCGCATATTTTCAAAGTAGCAGTAGTAGGAGTGGTAGCTTTAGTACCAGTAGTAACTATAGAAGCAGTAGTAGTAGGAGGAGGAGCTTTAGTGGGTGTGGTAGCTGAAGTATCAGTAGTGGCAGTAGTAGTAATAATAGAAGAAGAGAGAAGAAGAAGAAGAAAAAGGATTAAGAGACGAAGAAGTAGAAGAGAAGAAGAAAAAGGATTAAGAGACGAAGAAGTAGAAGAAGAAGAAGAAAAAAGGATTAAGAGACGAAGAAGTAGAACAAGAAGAGAAAGAAAAGTGAAGTAGACGAAGAAGGTGAAGCAGCGCGAGATGAAAAAGGAGGCGGAGAGGCAGGAGGAGCAAAAGAAGACGTGCGCTGGGCGCGGGTTGCCGGCTGCGGCATACGCGGGGCAGTGACCGGCGAGTGGGCGGCGCGCGGCGGAGGCACTGGCTGCCAGTGTGTGCGGTGGGCGGCCGCCACCGCCGCCCGCCCTCTCTCCGCCCGCTCCTCCTCCTCCGCCACTCGTCGCATCGCGCGCGGCGCGGCGCGGCGCGGCTGCCTCCGTGGGCGGGCGGGGAGCGGGAGGCGGTCGCTTTGAACCGGGAGGCGGGGTCGCGAGCGTGACGTAGCCAGCCAAGATGGCCTCGGCGGCGCGGCGCGGCGCGGCGCGACGGCTGCCTGCCCCCACCGCCGCCGCCGCTGAATCACTTGAGCACGCGCCCGCCCAGCGCCATGGCGATCGTCTCGCCCGCCCACCACCGCCCCGCCCCTCCTCGCGCCGCGCCGCTCCGCCTCCGATCCACGCGATAATCGATCCAGACGCCTTCGCATCAAGCCATCGGGGCACAGGTGGCGAAGATGTGCGGTGGGCATCTCGGGGGGCGTCGTCATCTTTCAGGATCAGAAGAGAACGCGGGCTACGGTGTCTGGTGATTAGCGCATGACACCCTCCTAGTTTTCGGAATGTGTTTAATGACCGATTTCCCCGATTTCTGAATATTGCCAATTCTATATTTTGTTTAAACGCACTCTTCTCTCTTTTATACATCATAACCCTTGGGATCATCCATAAATTACGTCACGCTAAAGGGGGAGGGAGGGTGTCTGAGGCAGCGTTACTCTGCGTTACATGAGATAGGAAGTGCGTTACAAGGGGAGGGGGGTACTAAAAATACTCGAAATTTGCGTTACGAAATTTATGGACGAATCCTTAGACTGTGCTTGGGGTCTATTTGACCCCATGAGCAAATAAATATTTTGCAACAAAGTGGAAAATTACTCCCATGAAGTTTTTAATTTAGATATATTTATGTCCAATATTGTGTGTTGTAAACTTTTCATTTTTTAAAGTTTTTTTTTTTTTGCTAGGAAATTCCACATTGTTGACGTCTAAATTACACAAAGCAAATTTTTTAAAACATGTCCATTTCCGTTTTGAAGTATTATCTTGCGGTTTCTGAGTGATAACTTGGGGTATTTGTCTATTACAATGGTCTAGCTCTGTCTCCAAACATTCTCATGCTGGTAAGATAGACACCCATCTATAGTTATGAGGATATGCTAGATTGTTTTCTGGAAACATTCTCTCTCTATTTAATGCGATGTAGTAATCATCACGTTTTCAATTAATAATTCCATATAACATTCGTGCCTCAAATGTTTGTAAACTATTGTGCAAAACGTTTGGAGTCAAAAAAGACCCCAAACAGAATCCACGTAAGTACTGGAGGAGAAAACAGAGTCGAAGAGTCAAACAAAGTAGTATTTTCTGGGGGAAAAGAAATTGATACGCTTACTCACATCATTTGTGACGACTTCTTAAAGTGATATTACTACGAAGGGACCACTTTGACTTCGGGAAACAAATGATCATTTAGGACAATGGCATTGCAAGAGACAATGATGAATCCATTTCAAGTGAGCTAACTGTAAACGACTCCACAGACAAAATGAGAGAATAGAGATAATCTGCAGTTATGTTGCTAGCAGTGGCCAAGCAGGAGCTGTTAAAGCAGTCCCTTCTTATAGTAATCTCACTATACTACATATAATTGATATGTCCTTCATACATATGTCTTGATAGATAAAATTCGCAGTGTATAGTGTTTTTGTTCCTTTCAGAAATAACACAAACTAATACATTACCAATAATTGAAAATGACATACCCGAATACCATGTAATATACGATTTTCCCAATTTTCCTTTATATTTTAAATCTAGTAAAATTTCAGTCTTTATAACAAATCTATCAGCCGAAAACAAAAACATGTTGCGGAACTTATTTCGCCACACACGATTTATCAATTACATATGGAGTTTGGATATCATCATCAATATCACAAAATAGTATTCCAAACCTTAAATTTCTCCATTTCCTTTTGTATGCTGAAGAGGGATAAAAATTCGACGCTGGGCTGTACATCGCCATTTGTTGATAATCCTCCTCTCTTTGGTTGCGAGTGCACGAGTAAGTCATTCATTAGTGCCACGAAGTATGACTGCAGACTCGTACAAATAGAGGACCTTCAAAGACTTGTCAGTAATTCGATCATAACTCATTACATTAAACACCAGGGCAACAATAACCTTCACTTAACAGTGAATTTTAATTAGCATTAGGATGTTTTAATTTCGCTTAAATGGAAAGCAAATCGCAATGGAATGGAATTCATTGCGTTTTTGCGAATTCATTGCGCATTTCAAACGCATGGAATTCATCCATGCAATATAGAAACATAACCAAAAATTGTAATGAAAAAGCTATAAAATATAAATGATATAATTATGCAAGTATAAAATCTGGAAAAAAAAATCAAGAACAGTTTGAAATAGCTCGGGAGAAAAATATATTCCATTTTTGCATTTGTTTGAAGACTGAACAAAGTATACATTTTCTAGGAACTCACCTGAAAACGAAGAAAAATTAAACATGGTTTTAATAAGAACTCTAAAGCTTTCCGCTATTTGAGAAAATCTTCGGGTGTTTAGGAGCTCTTCGGCCAATTACAATAAGAGAGTCTACACAAAATGCACAATGGCCGAGGAGAGAAACTATTCTTTCCAATTACGACAAAACAGATTTTTACTAAGACAAATTCATTGTATATTTGATGGCTTTGAATTTAATATTTTGCGTGGCACTGTTATTTCTTCTTATTCTGTACTTATCAAATAATTGAGTACACAATACCGAATCAATGAGTTACTACCGTTATTCCTGCCATTTAAGGCACTCTTATGTGATTAATCTCTCAAACTGGAAGTCACCAACCAGCTAGATTTGCTTTTCAACTTTTTAGTTTAGAGGATTAAATTGGAATTTAATCTTATCCGTATTTGTGATCATTAAAGACCGTATTTTTATGTAATTACATTTTTTTTGTCTTTCTACTTACGCTTCTTAAAATTGTAATCTCCGCGAATTGTCAGCGTCCAGATAGTTTTTTGGTTCAAATTTTTGGGTTATAATTTTACATATTTAGTATTATATTACATATTTGACTTATTTTGCTCTTTGTACACAATATTTTTATTTTATCAATTTTATTTACTGTTTTTTTATGAAAAGAAGTATTTTAAAAAAATCCCTACATAATGCATTACTGCGTGCTGTCGACTGAGATGCCCTACGTGAAGACGTGATCAGATGTCACTATCTGGCGCACGTGCTTCGGTAATCTCAGTTGCGGAAAATGGGGGGAGGTGAGCGCTGAGATCATAGATCCTAGGTCACTAAGTTTCACTTTCAGGTGTGTAAAGTATCACTAAGTCAGCATTTCTTGATCTTAAACCCAATTTCCGTGAAACATTGGCGATCACTTCGATACAAATGTTGCACGTTGCGGTGATTTTTTGGTGGTCCTGAAGATCGCTAGTTTGCATGATGGCTCCCATTTCTATACTGGCTGGTAAACTAATTCTGCTTCAATGAAGACACAGCTTCAGCAACATGTTTTAAATGCACTTCGCGCTAAAAACATGCAGTTGAACATTAAAAGAAGTAAGTTTTGCTGATCCAAATGAAACCTGGAAGCACGTGAATTTTTTTTCAAGTATATGTGAGGGTCTATGATAATTAACCATATACTTTTGAATAAACTGCAAGTGCCTGCTTATATATCGATTCTTGAGTAACGTTGTGGACGTGCTGTTCCGGATGAATCTAGACTCCGCAAGAAGTATTGGATATCTGCTACAAGAAACTCTTCGAAACAGCAGAGTTGAATTGGCGATTCATTTGTGTACATTGTCGTTGATGACACAACGGATGTATGAGCCGCTTGCACATAGCAAATTTGATAATTGAAAAATTATGATCAGAGAACGCTTCTAAGCCACACTTCGTAGAAGCAAAGTTCCGGAACACACACAATTTTGCGAGAATTTCGAGATTTGTGAATGGTGGAGTAATGAAGTGAAAGAAAAAAGGGCACTTGTAATGTATTCAGATGCTGCAACTTACAAGAAGAAAGCAACTGTTTCGTTGAAATTATTTATCCGAATTTAATCCCCTTCACTTGTTTGTTACTTCAATATACTAAACTGTGCTGTTGCTGAGGAGATACGAGCTGGTTTTCCTAAAATGAACAAGGTTATTTCAAGCATGAAGAAAGTGTTTGTGAAAGCTCCATTACGCGTGCAGACTTACAGAGGACTGTTACCTGAGACTCCTGAATCTGCCTCCCTGACACGATAGGCGACTATTACGAAATTAAAATAGAACTTGTTAGGAGTTATCAACTATTAGGGAACAATGAGTAGATATAAGTTGAACAATTGATTAACGTAATGGGTTGCTATGGAGGCACGTTTATTTGGGAGAAGCTAGCTAGAATTTGAAAGAGATGGCCGTATGACGATCATGTCGTGATATTTAGAGTAAAACTCTTGATAATGAACAGTCGAGGATATGACACATCACTGGAAGTTCACAATATATTGTGCGGAAGTGAACGGGTATTTCAGAAAAAACTTTCACCACAACACGTATCTCTGATGAAATTCGACCAGTAACATCGGGAGACATTGAAAGATCATTTTCTTCGTGCAAAAAACACCTCATCGGATATGTTCGTGAATACATTGCATAGCTTATACAATGAATTCAATGTCAAAAATATGTTTTCATTTAAAGTTTTGAATAACAAATCTATTGTTTGAAACTATTTAATTTTCGCACCAAATGGTCTACGATTTCAAATGAGTTTTACAAAAAAATGGTGACAGATGTGTTAATTCGGAGAGAAATTGCTGTATAAATAGTATTACACAACCATTACAAAAGGCGAGAAAGTATGTGCTGTTTTAGCACCACTCTTTTGTAATTGAAGGAGGACACCGAAAAAATCCAAACTTTGCAGTCTCAAAATTTCTGAGCTAACAGTAAAAATCAGACGTATATGCCGTCTTGTAAGTGTATTTCACTCTATTCTTACAAGAAATTTAAAGAGCAATTGGGAGCCACTTTTGAGAAAATTTTGAAAATGTCCCATGGGCTACATGCAAAAGAACCCCCACCACGAAATAAAAGGAATGTTATTGAAAATTGCAGAGCTTCGAGTAAAAGCAGATCCAGTGAGGGGAATTTCGTTTGGAAAAAAATTCTATGAATGGTATAGGCGCTAGTGTTGTTCTCATTCGACAAATGGACGGCGTGGACAAAGGACAGGCGGACGTTTAAAAAATACCTTTACAGGGACTCCAAAACATTTATTTCCTTTGAAATTCTCGAAATTGTAACTATAGAATACTTCTCGCAAAAAGAGAAGTCCGCAGAGATTGAAAAATGGCTCAACAGATGGCGCGCAGAAAACAGCGAACTTCGAAATAATAAGAATCGACTGCAGCGACGAATGTTCAAGACGGGAGTGAGAAGGTCTTTACTGATCGAGACACCGCCGAAAACAGTAGCGTTTGCATATCGGTGAAGTGAGCTAGTGGAAAAGCAATTTAAAATTGAAACTTACTCGATAACAGGTAAGCTGGATAATAAAATTGTCTTATAATTTAAATAAATATATCTTCATATAAAAGGTGATGAACAAATATGAAAGATAAAATATTTACAGAGAATGAGAAAAAGAAGAAGTGAATACGTGATCAATCACTCATAACGTAATTAATATTCCAGCTTTCGTTTTGGGGGATACAAGCCCATTATCAGTTTTCACAAATCGAACGAAATCTGTTTCGGCAGCAGAATTCGTGGCATGGAAGACTGGAGGCGCAGTCACTACTTCATTAAGAACTCCACTCGTGCAGCGAAGTGCAGAGACAGAACAGCCCATCCTCGAAGGAGATCTATGATTCGGAAGCAGCCAGCTTCATCGATACTGTGGTATGTAAACCAACCGAACGAAATTATATAACATTTATTAATATTTTACTTTACAAATTCTATTTTAATATTGCGCACATATTTCCTTCACTCAACACGTTTTCTCATCTTGATTGCCAGTTCGTAGTCTATTGTTCGTTTTGTGCATTTCTATATTCGCATATTTTTGTATTTACGTATTGCTCTTGCTACATTCACATATTAGCATTGAGTGTGAATACGAACCTAATGAAACTATAGCCTTGAATAACACATTCAAACATTGTCATACACAGGTCATTAAAATTTAGATACTACTCAAAATGTAATAAGAACATAACGAAGTCACTAAAGCATTGAATGGGACGTTTAAACATTGACATACACGAGGCATTAATCATTTAGATATGCATTTTATCACTAACCAGGAGATAGATCATTTAATCGGAGAAAACCCTGTCGATAATCAAGATAATGAACACATTAAATATATTTGAAATGAGGAAAGTTGCGGAAGGCGAAGAGGTCGACCTTCGGCACAGCGCAATGGTTAGGATGGAAGACCTTTGCTACGCAGTGAGCGATACTTCGCAAGGTCCGGCAGTCCGCAAAATATGTTGGTTACAAGGGAAAGAAAATCGTTAGTAGTTTCAGAAATATGGAGAGAAGATAAAAGTGTATATTTTTGATAAAGTGAATTATTTCAACCGTATTCTCTAGCAGTGTACATCGCGTGTTATTAAATATTGTAGAAATGAGCATATTTTTACAGCCGAAATCTGTAGAAATGATTAGAGCAGAGGAAATGATTAGGAATTAGGAAAGAGTGTGGAATTTTAGACAAACGATTTCTTTTATTGTATACTTGCATTATAAACGACCTTTTCTTTTGCAAGAAATGGTTCATAAAAGGGAACTTTACGACACAAATTAGGACGTATTAGCCTTTTACGAATGATTACGTCCCTAGACTCGGATTTTAGGACAAATGCCTATTTAGTCCTTTAGGAGGTAATTACAGATGTTTACAATATTTGAAAAACTAGATCTACTAAAAGCATGTAATAGCGCCCAAAACGTCCTAAAATGGGGGTGATGCCTATTTTATGTTTTTGCGTGAAACTGCTTAAAACAAGTAATTTTGTAGAATTATCATATTTAATTACTTACTTTTTTAAATTTGTTATACTGAAACGCGAATATTCCCTAATCGAATATACAATCGACAATGCTCCGAAATCATTCACCCAACAACCCAACGTAAGGAACTCTGCAAGTCAATATAAAGAGGACGTTTCATGTTCGTCTCCGATCACCATGTTCTTCTGAGGCAATCGCACCCCAGCTCGGTGCAGCTGCGCGTGTGATAGGTTGAGGCTTATCACCTCGGCGCGTCGCCTCCGCAATGCAGACGAGGAAACCCACAGGTCAGGAAAAAGCTACTATTGGAAAGGCGAAGCTTACAAAACGTGTCCCAGAAAATACAAATTTTTCTTTACTGTCCTCAATAGTAGCCAAGCTGAAATGCAAGGGAAAACCTTCAATTGTGCATGGCACAAGACTCTCGGGTTTAGACTTTACCAGTGTTCATAAATCTTTGGATAAATATGTCCCTCTTGTCCCACTTGGCCCTCGTCCTTTTTGTCCCAATTCGTCCATTTTATCCCTCAGTCCCATTGGTCTCATTTGTCCCCACTTTGTCTCCTGTTTCATTGTCTCATGTGGTCCGCTTATCCCACGTGCCGTTGTCCAATTTTGTCCCTTGTTCCATTTCGTTCCCTGACCCCATTTTCCCCTTGCCCCATTGGCCCCGTGTCCCATTTTGCCCCCTTGTCCCGTTTGCCCCCTTGTCCCATTTGTACCCTTGTCCTTTTGTCCCATTGTGTCCCCCTTTCCCATTTTGGTCACCTTATCCATTGTGTCCCCCTTTCCCATTTTGCCCACCTGTCCCATTGTTGTCTCAGTTCCATTTTGTCCGAGTGTCCCAATTTGTCACTGTCTCATTTGTCCCCTTGCCCCATTGTCCCATTTTGTACCCTTGTCTTACTTTGCCCATTGTCTCATTTGTCCCTTTCCCCTTTTGTCCCCTTGCCCTCTTCGTCCTTCTTTCCACACTGTCAGACTTGCCCCCTTTGACCTTTTGGTCATTTCCCGCACTGCGATTGTTATTTAAAAACTATCAAGAACCTGTATCAACAACCTATACTACAGAACATCGAGAGGAATGGCAATTCTTAACTCATGAAAGTGGTTAGTGCTTATTTTGAATAACTAGAAAAAAGAAAAACAGAAAACATTAGTAACTCAACCTCTATTAGTCTTTAAGGACTCATTCAGAGGAATGTGACATAAATAAAACTATGAATGCTGATTAATCATTTGGAAACCTATTTTAAGTGCCTAAACGTCGCTTTCCATGCCTAACAGTACCAAATCTCGTAATT